>BDUI01000228.1:149732-189006 GCA_002335545.1 Apodemus speciosus
TAGCCCTGGCTGTCCTGGAACTCACTCTGTAGACCAGGCTGGCCTTGAACTCAGAAATCTTCCTGCCTCTGCCTCCAGAGTGCTGGGATTAAAGGCATGTGCCACCACCACCCGGCTTTTTATGTATGTATGTATGTATGTATGTATGTATGTATGTATGTATGTATGTATGAATGTATTTATTTATTTATTTATTTTCTTTTTTTTATTTTCTACATTCTTTGTTTACATTCCGAATGCTTTTCCCTTTCCCAGTTCCCCCCTCACCATATGTCCCCTAAGTCCCCTTCCCTCCACCCTTTCCCCCAATCACCCCTCTCCCATTTCTCTGTTCTGGTACTCCTCTACGATACTGGATCAAGTCTTTATTTTTTAGTAATGAATCTTATAGCTGTAGATGATCAAATTAACAGTGGCCATTAAATCACAGGGGAAGTTCATATTGAAATTTTAAAATATTATACTCAAATATACATAAAATAGTCATAGGGAAAGATAATATTTTATGATTCATGGAGTACATGTATGCTTACATTTTGTGATTTTTTTCTTTGTACAAAATCCAAATTTAATAAAACAAGTAGTATGACTAGTTACATTTCTAGGAGATTTGATTGGGAAAGATTTTTTAGAATGCATAGAACATTTGCCAATTTTAAGTATTAAATTTAGTAGATTAAGCATTCTCTAGTGAGATGAATAGCAAGGAAACTATGGTAAAGTATTAAATCTATTGTCACTTAGGAAATGAAGATGAACCATTATAATGTGGTAGTGGGGAAACTGGTTTACTTTATGATTAATGGAGCATCTGCATTTAAGGAAGCACTTTGAGTTTTGCATTTTGAAGGCTATAGAAGAAAGTCCTGGTAGGTAAAGTAACAAATGGAATAATGCATTCAAGCAAGCTCCATATTTAAGCTATGTGTTTCCAAACTTATATATCAAACAATAGATGTTGTGCTGAGACACAGAAAATAATTTGATAGAGTAAATTAGGGGCTACTTGAAGAATTGGGATGTTGAATCATAATTTTACACTATTTGTCTTATTGCCACAAGAAGTTGGCATCAGGAACATGTCCCTGATACTTTACAACTCATTTATTTATTCCTACATGGATTCTTTTATTCATTCAATAGACATGTACTTTCTGAGCAGTTATGGTCTGTAGGCCTATGCTGTGAGTAAATGAAACACCAGAGTACAGAGTTAGAAAAATCCGTCTAATAGTGCATAGGAGAATTTGAACTACACTGTTTTGAGATCATTTGTTAAGCTTTGGCTACATTATTTAAGGTATCCAACTGGGCTTGCTAAAAGGCTCAGTAGCTCACAATGCTTCTGAATGCTAAAATGAGAATTAGAGGAATATGGATTGTTCAATTAAGTTGCAAAGTAAACCACCTTTAAGTTTCCTGTGACTTACTCTATTTCTCTAAAAAGGAGTATAATACTGTAATGTTTATTCTAGAATCTGATGAGATCAGCTGTCCTGTGAGTTTCTGGAGATTATTCTGTCTTTACCTCCCATTTCATTTTTGGAACACTGGACACACACACACACATACACACACACACACACACACACACACACACACACACACACTTACATATACTACTGTACTTGGCTCTACATTGGATCTAGAGATTTGAACTCTGATCCTCAATTCTTGTACAGCAAGTGTTTTACTCATCAAGTCATCTTCCTGGTTCTATTATTTCTTTGTGAAGAACTTCCATACCGTTTATCATAGCTATTGTTCCCATTTATATTCCTACCAGTGGTGATAAAAGTTTTTCTTTCTTTATAGTCTTATTTTTTATTATATATAATCTAAAATCTGTGAAAGTTCATTTCATTGACATTTCTATAATGATTAGTAGTGATGAATATATTTTCATATAATTTTTGTCCATTTTGATATTTTATTTTGAGAAATATCTACTTAAATTCCTTACTCATCTCATAATCAGGTTGCCTATTCTTGGATGCTAAGTTCTATGAGTTTGTTTCGTATTTTGACCACTAACTTCTTATCAGATATATGACTTACAATTAGTTTTTCCATTTCATTGGATACTAATAATGCTAATTTCAAAGTCTTACAATCCTTTTTGACAGAATTATCCAGGTAATCAGGCATTTCCATTTTAAAGCATATTTCACAGTACATTACCTATTGTTACTACTTCCTACTCAGCACCACACTCAACTGAAAAGAACATAGGTCTTTGATTCAGAAAAAGGATTTCTATGGAATGAACCAAAGCAAGAAATGAAGAAGAAATGGAAACATGGGATAATATTGACTTTCATTCAAAAGATCTCTGATACAGAAGGTCTCCAAAATGTTTCAGGAATATTACATGTCTTTCTTTGTAGGATAAATTTTTACTAGCCCATTAAAATGAATTTACCTTTATACTAGGCATGTAGTCTGTTGTTACAGTTCCTAAAACTCATTTATTTCTTCATGAACTAAAGAAAATAGATGCCTTTAGATCAAATTTCAAATTATTCAAATGATTTCTCGCAAGAACAACAACAACAACAACAACAAAATTGTTCAATACTTTTGAAGAAGGAGATCAAGACACAGATAACAGCTCCTGGAGGGCCCTAGAGTTGGTCATTATAGCATTTCACCAACTTTCTTTGCTTCTTCTATGACTTCTCTGAAACTAATTTTCAGTTTCATTGATTCCTTCTCCTGTCTTTCAAGAAGTAATATTGCTTAAATTATTTGTTGAAAGTAGTGGTAGGACAACTGAGCTTAGAACTATAGCTCAGAACTTGTTATTGGGAGGGCACAGTAAATAGAAATGGACATTTACACAGACCATGAGAACAAGAGAATTAAATGCAATATGTAAGCTCTTTATAATGAATACAGATTAGGTAGTTGTCAAATGCAGCTTATGTACCATAATACAGTCAGGTAAGGAAAAATAGATTAAAAGTACCAAACCACAGGCTACCACCCCTAAAAGATGCTATTTGCAACTGCCTCTGCTTTCAATGGCAAAATTTGTTCTTACCAGTCACCTCACTACATATATTAACCATACTAAAGTCTAGTCCCCATGACCAGCAGTAGACGGGAATCACTAAATGAACTCAATAGTATTTTTGCAGACATTTTGTCTCATATTTAAGGGGATTTTTTGAGCATTTATTTTGTCTTATGGGTCTTTTGCTTGTATATATGATTATTATTCTGTGATATTTTTATTGGATGTATTCTTTATTTACATTTCAAATTTTGTCCCCTTTCCTGGTTCCCCCCAACCCATCCCCTCTCCCCCTGCCCATGAATCCACCCACTCCTGCTTCCCGGTCCTAGCATTCCCCTATACTGGGGCATCTAGTCTTCTCAGGACCAAGGGCCTTTCCTCCTTTTAATGCCAAACAAAGCCATCCTCTGCCCTATATGCATCTGGAGCCATGGGTCCCTCCATGTGTACTCTTTGGTTGGTGGCTTAGTCCCTGAGAGTTCTGGGCTTCTGGGTGGCTCATATCATTGTTCTTCCTATGGCACTGCAAACCCCCTCAGCAACTTGGGTCCTTTCTCTAGCTCCTCCAATGGGGACCCTGTGCTTAGTTCAATGGTTAGTTGAGCATATCCCCATCTGTATTTGTCATGCACTGGCAGAGCCTCCCAGGTGACAGCTATGCTCCTGTCAGCAAGCACTTGTTGACATCCACTATAGTGTCTAGGTTTGGTAACTGTATGTGGGATCGATCCCTAGGTGTGTCAGTCTCTGGATGGTCTTTCCTTCTGTCTCTACTCCATACTTTGTCTCTGAATCTCCTCCTGTGAGTATTTTGTTCCCCCTTCTAAGAATGACCAGAGAATCCATATTTTGGTCTTCCTACTTCCTGAGCTTCATTTGGTCTGTGAATTGTGTCTTGGGTATTCCAAGCTTCTGGGCTAATACCCACTTATCAGTGAGTGCATACCATGCGTGTTCTTTTGTGATTGGGTTGCCTCACTCAGGATGATATTTTTTAGTTCCATCCATTTGCCTAAGTATTTCATGAATTCATTGTTTTTAATAGCTGAGTAATATTCCATTGTGTAAATGTACCACATTTTTTGTATTCATTCCTCCATTGAGGGACATCTGGATTCTTTCCAGCTTCTGGCTATTATAAATAAGGCTGCTATGAATGTGTCCTTATTACATGCTGGAGAATTCTGTACTATTAATGAGTTTTCTCTGGGTGTGTTTGTTTTTTCTTTTTAAACTTTAATTTGTGTTTTGTTTGTTTTGTTTTGTTTATTTGTTTACCTGTTTGCTTTCTAAAAAAGAAAGAAAAGTAATGGAATTGGGTGGGGTGGAAGGTAAGAAGCATCACAAAAGAATCAGGGGAGGGGAAGCTATGATCATTCAAACTCTGAGAAGCTGACAGGTCCTGCACATGTTTATATAGTCACAGGGCACAAGTCAAGGTAGTTTTCATTCTGATGTGCTCCTAGCACTAGCACCTTCCATATATGCATATCTACAGTTAAGGCACTAGCAAGAATGACTAAGAAGAACTGCTTCTTGTAAGATGTTCATCTAATATTGTCTAGATTTTTATGCTGCCATGTACTGCAAGTCTCACTGGGCAATAGTTTTATAAATTAATTATAATATTTACATTAATATTATTTTATGTCTAAACCTTGGGAGTCTTCCCTTCCTTCTCTTTATATGAAGCATCCTTTGGCATTGGAAATTGAAAAATGACAGTCGTGGTTAACCAATATGCTTACATTCACCCACAGCCACAAATTTTGTATTCTAATAAGTCATACCCATTGGAAAAGCTGATGTTTAGTGTGGAATCTTTTATCCTCTGGGTATTTTGGAAGCTATTTACCTGTGCTAGTGACTTGACATCTAAAGAGCTCAGTCTTCCAGTGTCATTCTCATCTGCATATTCTACAGAAGACTATTTGGTATAAACAGACTTTTTGCAGGGAATTCTTTTCCTAGTGGATATGTATAGGATATCCACTTCATTAGCAATCTGTCAAAATAAAATGGAGACCTTTGAGGGAAGATTCCCTCAAAATTATACAATAGTAGAATTGTATTTTAGCTGGATAAATTCCAGTTTCTTCATCTAATTAATTTAAAACTTTTTCTACCTCATTGAACCATTCTTCAATAATTGTAGGTGATTTTAGCACTTACTCTTAGACAAATATTATATAAAGTGTTTTTCTATATACTGTCTTCATAATATTCCCAGTACATTTTCAGCCATGCTTTACAGATGAGAAAATTTGTACTTAGACTGCTTAACATCCAAACTATTCTGTCTGATTCTGAAGCCTACATTTCATATTGTTTATTGATAAAAGTGTGTACGCTAAGATATGGCACCATAGATATTCACAAATATGGTGGCTTATATGAAATATAACAACTTCATTTGAATTTTATAGTCTTTACCAGGTACCTCTCCTCATTGAGATAACTTAGAAATGTCATTTCTTCCAGTGTCAAATTCCACCATGACATAAGAATATCACATCGTTCTTTTAGGACATACATTTTAAGACATACATTTAACACAGATCTCACTTGCATTTCTAGTCTAGGCTATGAGAAAGAAGGCAGTTGGAAAACAAGTCTGGAGGTTGAGTATTTTTATTTATAATGATATGAAACATATGATGTATATGTTTTACTTCATTCATATACTTTTGGATAGTATATGAATGAAGTCACGCACAGCTTAAAGAGATGTTAGTAAATGTTTTATTTTCTTAATTTATTTTGTGAGATTTTCATATTTAAGCACTATATATATATATATATATATATATATCATTCCAGCCCCTTCTCCCTTCAATTCTTCCCATGTCTCTTCCACTGCCTTTTAAGTTCATGCTTTATTCTTTAGCTGTAGTTGTTACACACACATGTTTATAAATACAATATGCTGAGATCACTTATGGTTGCTCATATTTATTTAAAGCTGACCCCTTGGAATTGGCTATCCTATGCTCACTGGAGAAGACTAACTTTACCTCTCTCAGCATTCATCAATTGCCTATAGTTCTTTTCTGAGGAATGAAGCTCCTTATTCACTTCTGTGTATTAATTTTCTCATCATTTGTTTAGGACTTGTTGAATCTAGTCAGAGTACTATGTGCTTAATGTCAGAGTCCCCCTGTGCAAAATTTCATATGTTGGAGCATAATATTTGACACTATAGTGTTAATAGATGAGGATGTTGGCACATGATTGGGTAAGGAAGTCTCTACCTTCAGAAATGTAAGTTGTGATCTTATAACAGAAGTTCAAAGACTTACTTTGTCCCTCTGCCAAGTGGGAATGAATTGGAAAGCAAGTTTGAGGCAGCTCATAAGTGCTTACTGGATATCAAATCAGCTGCCACCTCAATATCAGGCTTCTTAAACACTAGCTCTTGCAAGCATCACATTTCCATGCTGCATAAACTGTTTGTGGTACTTTGTTGTAACAGCTCAAATGTATGAAGATACAGAATATGAGAGTTTTATTATATTACTGAATGGAAACTGAGGAGAAAAAGCCTGAAAAACAGGCAGCACTCTTTCATATCACTATATAAATACAGAATATAAAAACTCAAGTTGAAGGCATCAATAAGTGATAATCTATTGGATAAGTGAGAATAGCCTGACTTAGATATTTTGGTTATTGTAGCTATTGAAGTTTGGGAATAATGAACTTTACATAGAAACTTGCTGATTTACATATTTATGCTATTTAAACATAATGTTTAAACATAAATATATTTAAATAGTTTTCTAGCTCTTCTTGAGAAATTTGATTTAAAGGACATTAATTATTTTAGTATTTTTGGCATAGAAGAAATTTTTATTTTTGTCTGGTTAATTTTTACTTGTTCTTTTCTTATAATATTGACATTCTGAACCACTCAGTCTTTAGACTTTTATTCTTACATGCATTAATGAAATATCTCCTTTGATGAACATCATAATTTGAAAGGAGAACTTGTTCTTTGGATCGTTCTTAGATATCCTTGCTCCTGCCTCAGTGTGTGTAAGTGAGGATAGATTTTTCTGAGAGAAAGATGCAAGAATAGCCCATGGTTTATAGTAACTTCACATTTATCTCATATATAAATGGCTTCTTGGTGTATTCTTTTAGTGGCAATTAGTACTGTGGATTCATGAGGAGTTCTTTACCTTACAAGAAAATATACAGTAAATTAGGTCCTATGTAAAAGTATCATTTATTATTTCCTTCTAATTCTTTGATTTTTGAATGAATAGTTCTTCCATGGTGGTAGAGAGGTAGCTCAGTGTTAGGAACAATTACTGCATTTGCAAATATCTCAGTTCAATTCCCAGCACACACTAAAGCTTCCAGCCGTTTAGCTTTAGTTCCAGGACATATGGTGCATTCTTCTGGCCTGTCTGCTGGAAGTAGGTATACACATGATGTATACATACCTAGACAGGCTGACACTCATATACATGAAATAAAAATCAACACACAAATAAATAAAAGGCAAGTTCATCCACAATTTGGTTCCTGTGCTAATACTTCTTCAAGAAAACATTTTGAAAGATCCTGTGGGAGAACAGTGACAATTAATGCAGGAACAGTGAAAATTCTTTCTCTATCTGAGTTCTCATTTGAGGGTAGGTGTGAGAGGGTGGACAGGTAGATGCGTTATTTAATCGGATATGAGAAGTGTGGAGGTGGTAAACTTAGCAAGCATTTCTCTCACTATTCTCTAGAACTATGGCAGTAAGTGTTAGTCATCCTAAAAGTTGCACAGAAGTGTTTGCTCTGGAAACAGATCAATGAATTGGACTGCTCTTTAGTGGAGCAGCCAACCCAGTTAGTTGCTTTAGGTTTATTTCTCAGAACAAGAAAAAAAAAACCTAACTTACCTCCTAGCCCAATGGGACAAGAACACATCCTTTTGTACGCTTCATCATTACAAGAGCAATTTCAGAATTCATTTTGATGTATTGCAACTGAGCTTAACTGTCAAGGCCACCTTCTTAATTGCCAGTGATCCCAGTTGAATTCTTATGCTGAAATGGTGGTTGCTGGTGGCTGTTTTTATGAGGTGTTTGGTGTTTTATTTTGGTTTGAATCAGTTTTTATTGCGCAAATATTGTCAGAAGATGTATTATCTCTACCACAGTGTCTAATGCTCAATATACAGGTTATCTCCACAGTGACAGCTCTGTATCTTCAACGTCAGATGCAATGCTCCCAAGTCATACAAGATTTACACATTCTATTATACTTCTATTGAACAGCTCTTAATCTGCTCAGGAGAAAACATGCTACAAACAGCAAATTTTATCCCCTTGCATTTAATGGGAATCTTTCTTGGAAAGAATGGACAATTGTATTAGAAATTCTCCAGCTATATAGATCTTATTTTGAAAAGATGATAGAAAAACCCAGAGAGTAGCTGATACATCAGTACTGCCATACACCTGAGTTCTTACCCTGCTCACTTACTGACTAGTTCCTTCTCCGAAACACCAATAATTCCTTTGTCTGTATAATCCATATTTTAGTCACTGTAAGGGAGGTTTTATTTACAGTGGAATTTTATGCTGAATTTGGGTAGCAAGGTACATGTGAACTTTCTGGGCAAGTTTACTGCATAATCTTCTATTGATTATATTTCAAAGGATGTGTTTTCAGTTGTAGTACTCCTGAATTTATGCAGAAGTAAGTTATATTATAATGAGGTGGTTCAAAATGTATTGAGTGATTTTATCTTTCAAGAGGTATATTTAAAATTAGGAGAGAAGGAGGCCATATTTTCTTCTACATATTACATTCTGCAGTAGATAAAGTCTCATACTCAGGCAAAGTCATTTTTTCATTGCTGATTCTCTCTTATGTGGTATACATGTCAAGTAAGCAGATAGAGGTATCTTGACTATTTGTAGTCTCTGAGTCTGTACAGAAYGTATAATAATGTCTACCTTGATCATGAAAAGGATATATGTATTATAAAAAATATTCAGTGTATAGTTGTTAATCATGGTGAAACTTTGAAGTTCAAAGTAGAATCTAAAATTATCTAAAACTCCTCTTCATGTATTTTCTGATCTTGGTTTCTGTTTCCATCTACTTTCTCTCTCTATGTCTTTTCTCTCCTTTGATTGTCATGTCTCTTTAAGTACATCATGTGATGATTTTAGGTCTTGTCTTTTGTCCCTCTGGAGTAAGCTCTTACTTTTTATGTCTTATTTCATAACTTTATCAGTTGGGCATCGCTTAAGCATTTATAATTGTATTTAGAAATGTCTTATCCATGAACATACCCAGAAAGACTAAACAGAAAAGCAGATGAGAAGTAAATAATTATAGGAAAGGGAAAGATGAAAGAAATGACACCCAATATTTATGATGACAGGACAATCTATTTATTGAACATCACATTAATGTTCACTTTGGTAGGAGTGAAAGAGGTACTCTGGGCTTTGATAATTACCATTCTAGTTTGAATTGTAACTATTTTAGACTTGTAAATAACTACACAATAACTATAAGGTAATTTTAAACATCACCAAACAATTCTTTTTAATACAGTTTCTAGGCATGACATTCCCTACATTCATTTAACCTATGTTGGTACTCCATATGGTATGGTAAAGATGTTCCAATAACTGCTTTGAACAGGAACATTGTCTATTTTGTTTCCATGTTTCATTCCTCAGTGTCATAATCTTGCATTTGCCTTCAGTTTCACAGTTTTACCTTCCCTTTCTTTCTTTAGCCAATTCCTGCCATTAGAATTTTAGCTGCTGGGTATAAGATACCAATTCCTATAGCTCAGCACTTCTGCCTTGTCACAAGCTGCCATAACACTTACCTCTTATCTCTTTCAAAAAGAAAGACAAACCCCAGGAATGGCTGTGGCAAAGAAACTACTTGGTAGTTGGTTCAGTGTTGCCTCTGAGGCTGCTTTGCTTAGTTTGCAGAAATAAATACCATGCATATCTCCATGTTGCATGGTCTGATTTGTCACTTTGATTTCTCAAGCATTAGATATGATGTGCTGCTTCACTCAGCTCCTCATCAGAATGCACTACTATTTGTCCACTTCAAACCCACCAGGAAGAGAGAGCCTTCACTTTGACATTTTCTCTTCAGCAGCAGCCCAGCAATACTGCTCTTGATGTGTCAGGTTCTTAATGAAATACTTTCCTCTTATTTCTTTAACCTACAATCAGATGGCCTGGGTCAAGGTTAGTGTTAAGCCTGGGCTATTTTTCTCTTTTTCTTTTTCACTTTTGACAGACACCATATCTACTGCTTGTATCCAAACTATAGCACCTATGCTCAGGCAGAAGAAAATGTGGTACTAAGATTGGTTTGGGTCCAAACCTATTGAGATCTCAGACCTTTTGCTATTCTTAGAGGCACTTCAGTTAAGTTCCCAAGTGGTATCATGTCATATGTCCCCCCTCCAATTAAATTTATCCCAAAATGCTTCATTTCCACTAATGTAAATAAGTTCTAATATGGAAGGCACAAGACATTTAAAGCCTATCATAGGCCTGAGGGTAATTCAGATTTTGTGCATATATTATTTCTTATATAGTCACTGGAAGGAGTATAGAAATTGAGACTCTGAGAGGTCAACTTGCCAGCACAAGTTCATACAACATGACAGCACAGAATCTAGGTCTGGTAATAGTTTAAAAATTAATTTCCTAGACTAGACTGCCACTGTTTTAAAATAATCATCTGTTCATTATTTGCAGGTAGCAAAAAAATGATGAGCAATATTTTTGTCCACTATTATGCTGAAAATTTTATGAAAGATGGAAAAATGCAGTGTAGCAGCCCCCATTGTCATCAAGGAATACATTTAAGTCTCCTAATAGGTGTCTGAAAGGATGAATAGCACTAAACACTCTGTATGTAGACCATGTCTTCCCTATATAAGGATGCCTGTGATTCAAGTTTAATTTATAATTAGGCATAGAAAGAGATTAATAATGATATAAATCCAGAATCAAAACTGAATATTGAAATGTATTTAAAATGTGGTCTCTCTTTAAAGAAAAAACTCCACATGGTTTCTCACTGGCATATCAAGATTGTTTACATCAGGACTCCTTTGCTTTGAGACCATTTTTAAGTAAAGTAAGAGCTACTTAAATACATACACTGTGATAACACACAGCCATTCTGATAACTAAGTAAATAATGGGTGGCTAACTTGAATAGTGTGCACACACCAAACAAAGGGCAATTCATGCTCTAGGCAGGATGGCATGGGATGTGAAAGCAAGGTGAAAGCATGAAATATCATTTTCTTTAGAATCGTACGCCACTTAAAACTAATGAAATGTTTCTGTAATTTTTCATTTAATATTTTTAGACCCTCCTTGACAACGGTTAGCTGTAACATTGAAATCAAAAAGAGTAGATAAAGGAGAACTACTATCTTTACTCTTGCAGATATCAGATAGGGTTTTTTATCAAATAAATATTTAAAATATTTCTTCAAGTGAGATGAAAAACATACTAATGGTGCTAAGGGAAGCCAAAGCAGGTACTTAACCCAGTCCAAGAATCTAAGGGAAAAAATTAACCACAGTGTCCACATGAAAGAGAAAAAATATTTCTATTCATTATCTCTCTTGTTCTCTTCTTCACCACTTGCTTTTTCATCTGTATACACAAACACAAACACAAACACACACACACACACACACACACACAAAACCTACATCTCTCAATTAAAACAGATTCTTCTCTGTCTTTCGTGTTTCCTCTGTGTATCTCCAACATGACATTTACCTATTGTATCCATGAATTTATCAACAATTTATTAAATACTAAATCTGTGTCAGTCACTGTTTCACACACTTGGAAGAGACTGGAAAAACAAAACCAAAGAAAACAACAACAATAACAACATCAACAAAAAACTTCTTTCTTGAATTTTATTTCCACATGTACAAAGAAGCAAATTCATTAAATAAACAGATATGGAATAAAATGACAGGGTGTGAACAGTGATAGGAAAGAGTGTTGAAGAGTTCAATTTTTGTAGAAAAGCTCTTTATAACAAAGGTGAGCCTTCTCATGCTGTATGATGATTTTGTGTTTCCATTTCTGCCTCTGCCTTGATACTCTCTACTTCCAGAATAGTGAAATATGCTGTTATTTTCTTTGTATGCTGCAACAAATAAACCATGGCATTCAGGGTTTGGGGCAAGTCATCATTGAAATGAGGAATAAATGAGCCTTTCTTTGTATTTGAAGAACAAAAGTTTGGTGGTATGGAATGTAAAAGAGGGAAGAAACTAGAGCATGGGGACACTACTGTTAGAGCATTGACATTTATGACCTCAGTGACTGAGCAGTTATTCTGTGTAAGACTTACCTGTGGAAGTGGCCATGCAGAGAAGAGAGGAAGGCCAGTGACTAGAGTAATCTACCTAGTTTAAGAACCTGTTAGACTTGGACAGCTGTATTCCAGCTTGAGTGTATTTCATAACACATAATCATTGATCAATAAGATTTCTCTTTGTCAAAAGAGAAATCTTTTCACAGTGGAGCCTGGCATCTTAAGCTAGATGTCTGTTATCTAAGAGCTCTCAGTACATTTCAAGAAAGTGATATTATTATACAAATAAACTCTACAGGTTATTCAAATTGATAGGTCAAAGTTGAGCTATTATGTAAGAAATGCTTTTCATGTGGCTTTTAGAGCCAAAGAAGTTTTTTTTTTTTTTTTGTTTTTTTTTTTGTTTTTTTTTTTTTTTGCTTTGATTAAATAGAGAGGATTCTCACAAAGGAGAAATGTGAGCCTTCAGTGAATCTTGGAAATAACCAGAAATTAGCAGATAGCTATGATGAAGATGAAAAGAATGTGAGAAAAATCAAGAAAATCATTTGGAGAGGACTGAATTTTGCACGTAGAACCTTAGGACTTAACTTGGATGTTGGAGGATTTTTTTTTTTAAATAGGACAGCCCAAGCCTTATATGGCTTAGTATATTTGAAAATTATGACTCCACCCATATGTATAGTAAGCCTTAGCCTGAAGAGTAATAAGTCCCTAGTTCTAATTCTAAATTTCAGAGAGACTTGAGCCACTACCTGGAACAAGTGCCTCTGAAATAGATGTGCCTTTGTGGAAGAAGCCTTGATACTTACCTGAGAAACTTTGAACACAGTTGCACATGTGACAACAAATCATTGATCAATGATTATGAGTAAAATGCCCTATTTCATGGAAAAATATTCTTTTCTGCCAATAAAAAGTTTATAGGCAAAACACATAGTAATACATTCACGTGGTTCTGAGCAATTGAGTTCTATAAGGTAACTGATCATATCTTTAAAAACTAATTTTGGTGTGCCCCAGGTCATCAAGAAATTAGAGAGTGACTTGGACTGCCTTCAAAGTCATTACTTGCCTATGTCAACTGTCCAAGTGCTTGAATTTATTGACTCATCATGACATATTGACAGTGGGTTTGATGACCTTCCATTTACTCTCTCTGTCTCTGTCTCTGTCTCTGTCTCTGTCTCTGTCTCTGTCTCTGTCTCTCTCTCTCTCTCTCTTTCTGTGTGTGTTTATATAGATAGCTGAAACTTCCAAACGTAACACATTTTTCATAAATAATAAAAGAGACTTGTGAGGGGGCTATCACTTCTTTGTTAATATCAGCATCAGCATAATTATATGTGATCTTGGAAAAGATTTAATGGCCCTTGACATTTAGTGCTAAATCCCAGTAGGCAAGGTAGGTGATTACTGTGGTTTCAAGCTTTCTTTTCCTCTGTAAGATTAGAGTAAATAGTAGTCCTTTCACATTATTGTTAAGATTAAATTAAACAAGACCTATGAATAAATATGGCATATACTAGGTGGCTCAATAAAAACTGACAGGATTTTAAATCTCACCATGACAATGAATATTCTTCAAATTAGAATTGCAAATCTCAGTCTATTTAGTGCATTTGTCAGTTGTTACCCCCTACTGATGAGGCAGTGTTAGCCACTAGCATCTATTATGTACTTGTTACTTGATAATGATCAAGAAGAACTGAAAAAGGAAAAGCCAAACTGGTGATTTCTGGACTGAAATGCGCAACAGTATAGTCAGATTTTCAAGCTGCATTCTTCTGTTACTTGCTAAATGTCTAACTGGTGACTACAAGGAAGAAATATGCCTTGTGACTTGTAATGTGAGTTTGGCTTATGACTCTGTTAATATCACTTTCAGAATCTATGCGTAAAATTTAAATCAGAAAGGTTCTGTTTCTAGTTTCAATTAACCGCAAACAGAGCTAAGATACCTAAAATGCTTTGGCTTCAAGCTTATCTTTAAGTCACTTAGTTATTTGGCCAAGGGCCTTATGTTTGCAAAGCCATCCCTTTAAGGGCTGGGGGAAAACAAGTGAGTGGCATGAGCTATAAATGAATTGAAAATTGCCTTCTGTTCCAGCCCAGTGCAATGGTTCGTGCTTTGTAATGAGCCCTAGTTGGCAAGGTAACTCATGTCACCAGGAGGAGCTCTCCACAGACTGCTCCATTTGTCACTGCTGTCTGAAGGACACAATGAGCTGGGGAAGCTGGCACTCTGCAGAATTTTTATGGTGCTATGTGTGTACATTGGTCTCTCTTATCAAACTATAATTCAATAATACATACAAAATCCCCACTGTTTAAATGATTGGAGAGTTGTGACACAACCTGACCAACGTTAGGAGAGTTAAAGTGGGCACTAAGATGTTAACTTGCCCAAGAGAGCAGGTTAAGTGAGAGGAGGAAAGGGATGGATGCTGAGAGTCCCTGTTTGTGATGGAGTGTGCATCTGCATTGCCCTTTGTCTGGGATGCTTTGGTGTGTTTCATGTAGCTTCGTGCAGTGATTTTTCAACTTGGCGTCTTTTTATTTTCCATGTCCTCACCCTCCTTCCGAAAGACGACAAAAAGAATAAAGGGTGACCAGAATCATAACAAGAATTCAGTTGCAGTAACTGGGAGCCAGCTTTATGGAGTTGAGTTCAGCTATCTGCACTTAGAATGGTGAATGGTTAAAAGAAAAAAAGTCCTTGGGGGCATAGATCTGCTGGGAAACAAATCAGCAAATTAAATATTTTAAAGAAAAATGGTGTTATTATTTTTAGGTATTAGAAAAGTAGCACATACTCATTCTAGCACCTTCAAACAATACAAAACCCATAAACTACAGAAATCACCTATAGTAATCCTTCCCCATTATATCACATTGCAGCATTTGTTAGTATTTTAGCTTATCTCCTTATTTATCTATCACTCTGTAGTCTTTGCACACTGGTTTATTTTCATTGGAAATCTTTGTAGAAATGCAGCTCACATTTAGGAGCTTAAAGATTCTTATACCCAAATTGTCTTTTCTAACACAGTATTAATTTACACTGCAGTGCCAATATATGCTAGCTTAGAAAGCAGCTGCTGGTAGCTGCTGTTTGTTGTGCAATGGCCATATGCTAGACAGACAGTGTTCTAAGTCCCCTGTCTCTCTTCCTCCCTCTCCCCTGCCCCTCCCTCTCCCCTCTCCCTCTGTCCTTGTTTCCCTCTGCCTCTCTCTTTCTCATGCACACATATGCTTGGATATGCGAGTACATGCCTGGTTGCATTCTGATTATTGCTCGTGTGTGTGTGTGTGTGTGTGTGTGTGTGTGTGTGTGTGTGTGTGTGTGTGTGTGTGTTTGTGTGAAGTTATGGTTCAGGATGTTGAACCAAAGGTTTATACATGCAAAGCAGGGGCTTTTCTACTCACTTAGGCCTCTGACCCTGCTTTGAATACTTCTGCCAAAATAGATGGAAATCTCATAAAACTCTTTTAGAGGGGAGCTGTGAATATTTGTTTTATAGGTGAGAAAACTGAGTTTTAGAAATGTTACAAGACCATTGGTGAGGTTAAACTAGAATTTAATAAGGCTTTAGTATGGGAGGAAGGAAATTTCCTATCCCTTCTACTCACACTCCCCAGCCTCCTCTCTCCCTTTCACTTCTGGCCTTCATAGCTGGGAGAAATCAACCAACGAATGTGAACATAAGATCTATTAGAGAGGCAAAGAGTCATGGAAGTCCAAGAGAAATATGGAAGTTTATCTTTAGTAGCTCTAAGCAGGCATTCAGGCATTATGCTCATTATTAAACAAGCATATATCGATGGATGAAAGGATGGATGGATGCATAGATACATAGATACTTAGATACATAGATACTGAGTACCAGTAGGAATACTGCTCTTTCTCAAATAAAGTGGTCCTGCAACTTTCCAGTGTTAGACTGGATTGTGAAGATAAATGTACTTAAGGACAGTGTGTGGAGTTGAAAATCTATCCTTAGTTTCTGTGGTACTTTTATGAAGTAGCAAAGCATGTTTATAGATAACTTTCTGGATGTCTATAGGTAAGTCTTTTTCCCTTTGCAGCTTAATTTTTCTTTCTCTAAAGGAAGGTACAGAGGGACAAAAATCACATTTAAGGACCTTTGAGCTCTAAGAGTCCCATGTCTACTCGTAAGAACTTTTTAGCTCCTGACTTTGGGTTTTTCTCAAGATTCTTTCTTATTTTTTAATTTTCCATGGCTTCTCAGGAGAAGTTAACCTTAGTGGTGTACTATTGTTAAAAATCCTCTGTAGAAGATTAAAAATATCTATATGGTCTATGAAGTATGAGCAATTTGGTAAGTCTCCATGATGCTAGAAAAGGATTTAACATTTAGTAGTTTGAATTTTCAGCATAATGGTTTTCTGTCAGTTATGTTCCTCAAGGGGTTCATTTCAATGAGTGATTGTGGAGCAGAAATACGGTGTGATGTTCCCCCAATGCCACATACCTAATTAGTATAGAAGACAAGATAGAGTCCTTATCCTTTAGCCCCTAGTTTAGAACGGGTTTCCCAAGGTCTGTTTGTCTCAGTGTAAGACCATAGGAAGAATCTGGCTAATGATGAGACTTGTGAAGTTGAGTAAGTTTAAAGACTATGGATTCCTACATCATAGATAATTTCTGAATTTGGGGTTATGTTTTCCTAACCTTCTCAGACACATTGGATAATATTGAAGATGATAGCAGTATTAGTGATTTTACCTATTGGATCCTTTCTTTTTACATTAGGGCCTGTTTCAAGTTTACATATATCTCCACATGCTTAATCCTCACAACATCCCCAGGAAGATTTCCAATATTCTTGTTATTTTCATAGTAGAAAAACCGAGGGACTGAAACATAATATAATTGGCTCAAGATCAGACAACTAAGACAGTACTGAGCTGAAATTTCAGCCAAAGCAGTTTGGCTCCAGAGCTTAGGCATTTAATCCACGATATTCAGCTTACAAAAGAATCTGCTTCTCATTTAATACTTACCAATAGCCCATAAAACCAAGGTTCTATGAAAACATATGTTGGAATGGACTGTTTTGAAATTATTCCCAGTATGTATTACAAACAAAGTTAAAAAATATGTCTCAAATTCGGAAATAGTAGTAGCAACATCTGAGATCAACCCTTTTAGGAAAAGAAGAATCTGAAGTCATAAGGGAACATTTGGCCCCAGAAGTATTGTAGCCAGGAACTAAGTCCCCCAATCACAACAAAACTACTGTAGGGCTTCTCATTGGTACAGGTACTATAATTGAGGGCTTCCAGATATTCTGTCTTTCTCTCCTTTAGTGTCTAGGTGACAATGGCATACAGGGGATACAGAAGAACAATTAGGTTTCAAGATGGGGAAAGGCTACCATTATGCAAGGTGCTGTGAGGAAATTCTTAAGATCTGCAGTGTAGACAAGGCACATTTTATTGACTCAGTATTCAAATTCAAATAGCATTATAGTATTTTCTATCTATAAAAATAGTATCAAAGCTATTTTAGCAATGTGGTAGGAAAGAGCAAAGATATATAGAAAATGCATCAAGGAACCAGTAAATGAACATTATACAAGAGTCAACAGGATATATATATATATATATATATATATATATATATATATATGCAATAAAAATAGATCAAGCCAGGCTGTGGTGGTACACACCTTTAATCCCAGCACTTGGGAGGCAGAGGCAGGCTGATTTCTGAGTTTGAGGCCAGCCTGGTCTACAGAGTGAGTTCCAGGACAACCAGGAGTACAAGAGAAACCCTTTCTCAAAAAGAAAAAAAAAACCTAAAAAACCAAAAACCAATAGATCAAAAAGGAAGATATGAATTTGAACAAGAGCAAAGGATTAATTGGTGCTTGGAGGGAGGAAAAGGAAGGAAAAAACTTAGAATTAAATTTTAATCTCAAAAACGAATAACAAGAAGTGAATGAAGAGTAGCTGATAGATTTTAAGACAATAGTCTTGAAGTTATTAGAATAAGATTGGTAATTTGGGTCTTAGTTGTGGCAATCAGATCACTTAATATTCACTTTAATTTACTTGAATGACATTTTGAATTCCTATACAAGAAAAATTCTTATGAATTTTTTAAAAAGTATTAAGGACATTTAAGTTTTGATTCCTTTCTTCATTGGAGGTTTTGTTTTAATAAATATCGGAGAGTCAAGACTGTAAGTAGCTGTCACTAAATATTATCTTTTCTTGGCTATAATTACTGAAGGTTTAAGAGTTGTTTTCTTCCATTAATTGTCAGGATGATTAAAGATCATGTTAGAGCCTTCATGTTTTCTTCCTGGAATGCTAAGATCATAAAGTTTAGACACCGAAGAGTTCTGTGGTTCTTAACTGTTAAGGTCACATGTGGGCTTGATAAGTGTTGTTGACAATATTTTCCTTTTTAGGCTTGATTTTTGCTGTTCATATGTCAGGTTGGGACTGAACTTCATAGTATGTTTCCTCCATAGGCCCACCAAGAAGTTCATAATTTGCTCTTTGGTCTCTTTATATTTGATGTTCAGTTGTGGGGTGAGATACATGTGATAATTCTTCACCATCATATTATGAGCACATAGCAGAAGACCTAGAATATCTAAGAAATAATTGTCAAAATATTATTAGATTGAAGTCACAGGAAAATGAGTCAGGGGAGTCTATACACTTCCTTGTAGACTACCCAGCATATACATTTCTTGTTGAGCAGGTGTTTTGTGATGGTGATTGTTTCAAATTTCCAAGACTAAACTTCTAGACACTAATTGCTTGTTGTTTACATTCTATAACTGCAATTTGGGTGGGTGCCACAGTTAGATGGTAGAAATTACAGTTTTTCTAGTCTGAACATCTTAGTGACAGTATATATTATGTCCATGAAATTCTACTGAATTAAGTAAGAAAAAAAGTAATATGCTATATTTGGATTTTCAAAAAAGCAGGCATTGATCATCTTCTCCCACTACCATATTGTGCAGATCAGGATACTCGGGGTCAGTGACTAAGATAAACAACTCATGGATTGGTGACACTACTATAACACTGAAATAAAACTGCAGTTTCAAAATTCAGTGTTCTTATCCACACATTCCTGTCAGCACTAATCAACAACAGAGGGATTTGTCTGAAGAGCTACACCTGATTTTCCTTGCAGGAAGCCATCTCAGAGTTTGTAAAATTCTTAATGAACTATCTGGCATTGACTAAATTTCATGTTTGCCAGGGTCAGTGTGTTTGGGAAATCCCTACCATGTATTAATGTATTGGATTCTTTTTACAATCAAAAAAAGCACAAAGGGAAGAACATATCATCAAGTATTTCTGCCCGAATTTCAGGTAACACGAATTATAAATATATATGGATTTTTACAGTTCTGTGCAGGAGATACCATGAAAGTAAAACAACGTACTTAATTATAGAAATATAGGAGCTGTGGCAAGGGATTCACACCTGTGAAAGTGCTGCTGGATTTCAGGGGCTGCAAGGATCATTAAGGAAACATCTTGCGATGACAATGTAGTGGCTTTTGAGACTAGACTTCAGCATTCTCCTTTTTTCTGCAGCTCTCCCCTTCCTATTCACACTTCTCTTCACCCAGCACTGTGGTTAATTAGATAAGCAGTGCTCTTATCTCCATGGCTAAATCATTTTCTTGACTCTCTATGCAATAGCAACTCTTCTGGGAGACACATGTGATAGGCTTCATAATATGATGAATATTTTGGATGCTTACACCTTGGGAAGAGAGATTTTGGTACATGATATCATGGAAATGAGCCAGTTTACTTGGAAAATGGCTTTGAGAAGGATAAAGTATGTTTTTTTGAAGTGTATAGAGGGATTTATACTGTCCTTAATATCAAATTTTTATGTTTTCATAAATATGTGTTTATTTTGTAAGCAGTACTTCCATAAAGAAGGAAGTGATTGGTAGTGTTACATGCCAAAGATTTTCCCAGTGAGAAGACTGAATTCATATTTCCCTTATGATTTATTCAAAGCAGAAGCGAAATGTGAACCTTCCATGCAGCAGCCTGTATGGTTTAGGGACTGACCTAACCACAGTGACAGGGAATAAAAAAATAAATAAAAAGAGAAAAAAGGAAGGAAGGAAGGAAGGATGGAAGGGCAGACACACATACATAAAAGCTAGCATTGGGTGGGTCTTGCCATCTGAGGGAGATGTACCAATAATAGCCTGGAAACTGCAAGTTTTTTGCATAYACTAGGAAAGAGAAGGCAGGTAAGCTAATCTCAGTAGGAGGTCTCTGTAGGGAAGAAGTCTCAGGTTGCTCTCATGAAGGGTTGGCTGCATTTAAGGGGCAGGCTGCATTTGGTAGTTTCTGCACACACCATCAACATTCAGGAGGAAGAAGCTGCAGTTGATGCTTTCTGCACACAATGGTTTTAGCTAAAGGTCAAGAGCTTGTCAGCATCCCTATTCAGACTGGGGAAGGCTCTGCCATTCTGCTGAAGCTGACCTGAATGCTCTGTCATTTCCATGGGTCCGAGGCATTGGGGTACTTGGCATGAGCTGTGCTCCTGTCAGCAATACACTCAGAGTATCCATAATTTGTTCTTCCTTCTTCTTGAGCTTCATTTGGTCTGTGAATTGTATCTTGGGCATTCCAAACTTCTGGGTTAATTTCTACTTATCAGGGAGTGCATACCATGTGTGTTCTTTTGTGATTGGGCTACCTCACTCAGGATATTTTCCAGTTCCATACATTTGCCTAAGAATTTCATGAATTCATCGTTTTTAATAGCTGAGTAGTATCCCAATGTGTAAATGTACCACATTTTCTGTATCCATTCCTCTGTCGAGGGACATCTGGGTTCTTTCTAGCTTCTGGCTTATATAAATAAGGCTGCTATGAACATAGTGGAGCATGTGTCCTTATTGCATGCCAGGGAATCCTCTGGGTATATGCCCAGGAGTGGTATAGCAGGGTCGTCCGGAAGTGTCCTGCCCAGTTTCCTGAGGAACCGCCAGACTGATTTCCAGAGTGGTTGTACCAGCTTGCAATCCCACCAGCAGTGTTCCTCTTTCTCCATATCCTAGCCAGCAGCGGTTGTCTCCTGAGTTTTTGATCTTAGTCATTCTGCTTGGTGTGAGGTGAAATCTCAGGGTTGTTTTGATTTGCATTTCCCTGATGACTAAGGATGCTGAACATTTCTTTAGGTGCTTCTCTGCCATTTGGTATTCCTCAGTTGAAAATTTTTTTGTTTAGGTCTGCTCCCCATTTTTAATAGAGTTATTGTGTATCTGGTTTTAGGTGGAGGTCCTTGAGCCACTTGGACTTGAGCTTTGTACAAGTACTCTGGTCCTTCTTAGAAGGGGGAACAAAATACCCACAGGAGGAGATACAGAGACAAAGTGTGTAGCAGAGACTGAGGGAAAGATGAATCAGAGTCTGCCACACCTAGGGATCCATCCCATAAACAGTCACCAAACCCAGATACTATTGTGGATGCCAACAAGTGCTTGTTGACAGGAGCCTGATATAGCTGTCACCTGGGAGGCTCTGCCAGTGCATGACAAATATGGAGGGGGGCACTCTCAGCCAACTATTGAATGGAGCACAGGGAGCCCAATGTGAGAGATAGAGGTAGGACCCAAGCGGCAGAAGGGGTTTGCAACACCATAGGAGGAACAACAATTTGAACCACCCAGTACCCCCAGACCTCCCGGGACTAAACCACAAACCAGAGTATACATGGAGAGATTCAAGGCTCCAGATGCATATGCAGCAGAGGATGGTCTTGATGGACATCAAAGGGAGGAAAGGCCCTTGGTCCTGAGAATGCTAGATGCCCCAGTATAGGGGAATGCCAGGGCAGGAAGCAGGAGTAGCTGGATTGGTGAGCAGGGGGAGGAGGAACGGAATAGGAGATTTTCGGGGGAGTGGAACCAGGAAAGGGGATAACATTTGAAATGTAAATAAAGAATATATCTAATAAAAAACAAAGAAAAATAATAAACTCTGGAATTCATCTACTCTCACAGTTCTAGTTCAGTTAAAGTGTAGGTATTCTGAAGTCGAGTGCCCTTTCTTCCATTTCTCTACTTGAGTTATTTAGAATGTATGAAATCTATGGTAGGCCTTTCTGGCTCTGCTATGTTAAATGT
Source organism: Apodemus speciosus (assembly GCA_002335545.1). Lineage (NCBI taxonomy): Eukaryota > Metazoa > Chordata > Mammalia > Rodentia > Muridae > Apodemus > Apodemus speciosus. Next base: position 172,258 of record BDUI01000228.1, read on the forward strand.
TGCTAGATGTGGAAAAGTTTTAGGGTGTGAAAACAACATGGCCTTGTTCCAGCTAGTTCCTCAAAATGAATCTACCTTATAGAAAAATGTGAAGATGCTTGTGAAAACAGATTTTGGCCTGCTTCCATCTTTGTAGTCAAATGTTTCAGCATTCTCAACAGAAGCAGAGTGACTGGGGAGGGAAATATACTTTTTTTGTCATCTCACACTGTCTTAGATCAAGGTTACATAGCACATAGTCCACCTTGGCATCTGAGAGTAAAGACTGTCTTGTTTTGATCCCAGAACTTGATTTAGGAGCAAATCAGCTCAGATGAACAAGTCTGTCTCAGCAATATCATTGCGGAACAGAGCTGAAAAGAAATCATTTGTTTGGGGAAGCAAGCAAGCAAACAAAACAATACCCTGAAGCAAGACCACTTCCCCTCCCCCAGTTTTTCACTCCACAGCTGCAGCGTTTTTTCCAAGTAAATCTCAGCCTCCCAACCTGGAGTTATTATTGCATTTGTCCTTGTTTTTTTTTTCCTTTCATAGTGTACAAATTTTTGCAATTAAAGAAAGTGATAGATAGCATTATTAAAAAGGAGAGTGACATTTTAAGTCTTTACCTTAAAGAATGGTTCAGATATTTGGATCTTTCCAGGAGTCAAAATTCCCTCTTTGTGATGCGTTCGCCTATAGAATATGAATTCTATAAATCTGTCTACTCTAAATACTCTGAATACATAGGAGACACAGATACACTTCTATTCCTGCCCCCCCTTGGAGTTAGTCTGATCAATAATTTTGTAAAAAAAAAAAATCCTGTTTGGGAGGATCCTGTTAAAAGCCTGTTCCTTCCTAACAGGAAGAAGATGGCATCTCCTTCAGGCTCCTTATAGGAAAAACTACTGTAAAGGGTGAAGATCTGAAGTCCCTAGCTTTGGTTCAATATCTAACAAAGATAATGAAAACTCTGAGTGAGAACCATGCTAGGAAATGCCTTTGGTTGAATTCCTACTGTCCTCTATGTCCTTCTGACTTCACTCATGCATGTTACTGCTGCTAAAGTAGAGCTAGTTCTTTTGGCATTTACGGGGAGAACAATAGAAAGGGCAATAAGAGAAGTTTCCAATCCCATTTTTTACTTGCTCAATAATCAATCCCACCCAGCCATCCAGATCAACCAAATTTCCCTGTCTTTGGAATTAGGAAGGTAGTTCTTGGTTTACAGGCGATTTCAATCCTCGTTAGGATACCAAATGTTATGAAATACAATGCTCCCTGTGAGCAGGTAAGGGGCTACCTGGCAGGCCCATGCCAAGGTGCCCGCCCCCTGAGAAATCACACCATTCTACAGACCTGGTATAAGGAAGGTTCATTTGGGGAAAGGGAGGTGAGTGAGGACCTGGAGAAAGTGTAGAGGCAGACAGACTGGAGCAGAACCATGGGAGCAGAGAAGCAGGGTGGGGTGGAGGTGGAGTGTGGGCATTTAGGGGTAGAACACAGAGAACAGAAAAGGACAGAAAGAAAGAGAGAGTGAGCTGGAGTGATGACTAGTCTTTTTATAGGCCAGTCACCTGCACTTGGCCAGCTGCAGGTGAGTAGATGATGATGGAAGCCATCATTAGGTCCCTGGGAGGAGCCTAGTGGAATGGCCTGTAAGCCAACAGTAATACCCACCTTAATTGTCTCATGGGCATGTTGTATGAATGCCCCAAACATGGACATTCTTAAGTTTGACAGGTACAACCAAAACCAATGTCAAACTGAAGTTATTGGGCTGAGAGTGCAGCTCAAGGTAGAATGCTCTGACTTCGATCTCGATCACTGCAACTAACAAGGGCAACAACCAAAAATGATTTATCAGTATACTCATGTTCTTTAATAGTTTTTTGCATATGCCCAAAGGACTCAACATCCTTTTCCTAAATACTTGCTCAGACTTGGCTTTCTGAGTGGAAAACGGCACTTCAACAGTTTCAGCATTCTCTCTCTGAAAGTGTAAGCTGAGATTCTGTGATTGTCATAAGTATATCTTTTGTTTGCGAGAGGTGTTCTATCTGTCACAGAGTCAGTGTTAAGTGTCTTTCTAGGATTCATTGTTCTAGGGAACAGCTGGTCGACTTAAAGTGCCATCTTCTATCATCTTTTGACTGTGGTTCATGGAAGCCAGCTCTTTATGACACCACTTGTTGGGTGCTTATAATACAATGCCACTCAACTGGGTGATTTGAATCATTCTGTCCCACCTTACTGTCATAACAACCCTACCATTCCTTTGTTATCACTTTGGAGATGTGGCTTAAAGCTTCCTTTTGTGGGCATAATATAAGTGTCTCTATATATCTCTTCAGGACATGCTAACTCTAAGAAAAGTCGTCTACTCAATTATAATTTACCTTAACAGACATTGATTATACTTCAAGCATGTTCTGTCTGGGTTATATGAATTAACTCATATAATTTTCACAATGATTCTATAAAGGAAATACTAATATTACCTTGTCTTTACAGACAATAGAACTAAGACAGATGAAAGGTTAACTTACTTTCTTAAAATTATATGAGTTAAGTCTCAAACGGGTAAATGAGTCTAAATTACTTGCTACTAATCACATTGTTTGACAGTCTTGCTACAGGTAGATTAATTTTTCCTCTAACTGATGTTTTTTCCCCCTTTTTATAGTCACTTCCAGCTTTGCTTCTGTTCTTAATCACTATTTAATTTGCTGGTTGACCTACTTGCCTTGAGGTACATCAGAAAAACCTGGAGAACTTCTCAAAACATGCCTAGATTGCTGGATTCTGATTTAGGCGGTCTGGGATTAAGAATAAGATGATCTAGAAATTTGTAACCGTAAACATTTCTTAGGTCCAGAATCCTCTCTATGAAGATATTGTTTGGGTGTTCTAGCACGGGAGCTCAGCTACTTGTATATGGTTGACTAAAGACATTATTCCAGGGAGATCATCTTCTTGGACTGACTGTGCAGCTTTGAGATTGATTCCCATGGAGCTTTGTGGGAGTAATGGAATATCCACCTAGCCAGCCAAATCAACACAATCAATGCTGGCCATCAGTAGGGTGTCAGATGTCAGTGCCAGATTACCCTCACATCCAAAGATCCTCCTTTTGAGAATCTTACAGGATAATCTTGTTTCCTCTTTCAGTAGGACTGCCTTACTTAAAAATTCAATATTGTCATTTTAGTCTACTTAAACCTCTCCCAGTGATTTTTAAAGCTATATCTTGATCATATGTGTGAGCACTAATAGATTGGCACACAGGTGTGATTTTAAGAATTCACCTCCAATTAACACCCCCAATGGCTGACAGCCCTCCTCCATTAGCTTCATCCCTTAAAGGCTTTAAGTGCTATTTAACTTGATTAAGGAAACAGAAATTTGAAGCATATTTACTGCAAGAATGCTTAATGAGAGGCAATATGGTTTGGGAATTAAGTGCATACATTTTTAATAAGACAGACCTGAGTTGGAATTTTGATTTTTGCTAATAATTAGTTATGCAATTGCAATCTAATAAAGTTACTTCTCTGATCACCAATTTTATGAAACTCTATATACAAATTATGTGTACATATACATGCACATGTGTGCACACATACAAACACACAATTTGTATCAACATAAAACTAAAATACCAGGGATTAAAAAAGCATGAATAATATCTAATTTGTATTAATGGTCCTAAATCATATTCTTCATATCTGTGACATATCAAAAATAATTTCAAAGGGATCTATGAAATACTATGCACATTGGTGTCTGAATATCAAGCCAATGAGTGACGATATGTTCATTTTAAACTCCGTAAATGTTTATTCCATTGGTAGAATATAAATCCACTAACAGAGATTACTTAGTTTTTAATAATTGTGCAAATAAGTGTATATACATTTTAGTTTACATATAGTAAAAGTTTCATTTTTGAAATTTAAGAGTATTTTCAGTGTAGCATGTTGGAAAGCTCTGGGTTTTTTTCCCTGAATATTCAGCCAACTAGTAAACAAGAAGATCCTGAAAGACTTATTTCAGACCAATTTTGATGAGCAATGGAGACAGAAAGTACTAGAACATAGGGTATTGCTTGAGGAGAGTGTGATTTGGGAGGGCTGCTATAGTGGAAGCCAATGTGAGTATATCATGGGGGAAGACGAAAGGCAATGGCAGCTATTGCCAAAAATTCTCAGAGGATGTATTGATCAGGTCATCAGTTCATCTATTCTTAGGTGACTGATGGTTTTAAGCAAACAACTATCAGCATGAATGGTGAATTCAGCCTTCCAAAGGGACTATAGATATTAATTCAGATAGTAGAGGCTATCTCCCTTTGGGATGTGGGTGCCTAGTGCAGGGAAATGCACTGCTGCTTTATTCTGATTACATTCTTCAGTCAAATCACTCCAGAATGACCAGCAAACGGCCCCTGAAATAGGAAAGAATTGGTAGCAGGAGGGAAATTTAGAGTTGCTTTGATAGAATAATTATCTTCAGGGACTGAGCCTCTGATCGCTACTTAGACTGTGTGAAAATATTGCTGAATAAGGCGGTGAGCAAATTCAAGTTGTCATTAAGAGAACTGTAGTTGGTATCATTAAATTATATCCATTATTCAGATAAATGTTCCATGGCCTCTTACTTGCCTGCTTCCTTTTCTACTTGAGCATTCAGTTGATGTTATTTTATGTAAGAGGAAGAGGGTAGATGGTCTTCATCTTGGTGGAACTTGGTAGCTGCTATAAATATTTGTAAATAGGGTTAGAATTGTGTGTATTTTCTGAGTGTAGAACTGTGTCCTGAACTTTACATTCATTATGTGGCACAGTGTAGTTACAGTAATAGTAGACGATTTGGGAGCAGTTTAGGGTAGATTCAAAGCAGAAAGGAACAATTGTGTTTTATGCTTTTTTATTTCTAGGAATAGCTGACTTCAGTTTCATGTAATTGCTACTCAACCCAGAGCTATCCAAGCCTTTCTTTATAGTTTTTCTTCACCATTTTCGTTTTCATTTCCACCCGCATCCATATAGGAACTTTTAAATGTATTTCTAGAACGACTTAAAAAAGGCTACAAAATTTTCCCAAACAGATTTTACAACATATACGTACTCTCACGATACATGCATGCTGTGACCCAGAACTCAACTAAATTACTTTGTCCTTCCATATCTACTTTCATAAGGGCTCAATGAACATATAGACTCATTAACAACAACCTAAGGAAAATGGAATCTGAAAAAAAATCCAGTTTTAGAGACTTCATATTATGCATTGTAAAGCTGAATATCACTGATTTATGATTCATCTCTTTTTTAAATAATTCTACTTTTGATATAATTAATAAATTTTGTATAACTATAATCTACCTACTTAATTATTTTCTTTTGAGGGGGGTCTTAAAAATTTCTTTCTATTTTTATGTTTTGCTTTTTTCAATTAGCACATCAATATTTTCCATGTTTGTCCACAGTACACAATTTTATTTTATAATCACTTATAGATTCTTCATCTAGTTGATCTAGCATAACTTATTTAGCCATCCCTGTTACCGACTGTTTTTTTTTTTTGTTGTTGTTTTTTTTTTTGTTGTTGTTGTTGTTGTTTCTTTTTAATAAAGAGATCCCCTGGAACTCACTTACAGATAAGTTTCTATGACAACACCATCAACATCTAAGCATTTATACTTCCCTTGGCCATTCCACTCAAATCTACTTGGGGTGTGGCAATGAACCATCTTAGAGAAAGGATATTCACAAAGGAGAGACAGTCACACAGATTGTATAAAGTTACTAAAGGACGTCTATGATATCTGTTAATGTCTGTTTATTTCACATTCATTAGGGTTCTCATTATTCGATATCTACTTCAAGAGTAGCTTTCGAAGCCTGGTGGTTTCCAGCACCCATATAGTATTTCACAACTTCTATAACTCCAGTTTCAGGGAATCTGACTCCCTACACTGGTCTTGACGCACAAGTATTACACACTCAGGCTAGCAAAGCACTAAAAACACATGAAARAAGAACAAATACATCTTTTAAAAGTATTTTCCTTTTCCTTTTCTCTTTACTTTTCTCCCTTCTTTCCTACCTCATTTCTTTCTTTCAGTATTTTTTAAAACACAGTCATGTAAGTTCAGGCTTTCTGAGATTATCTGCTTCCCCAGCCTCCTACATGCTGGAAATACTGGCAAATGGGTAAAAGATCCCTTGGAACTATTATAAACACCTGGAGGGTGGGAACATGTTTGAGAGGTAGGAAGGGTTGTCTGCTTGTGAAGATTTCTTGACCAAGAATAGTCTGCTTGCAGGAGGGTAATTGTATCAGATTATTCCCCCTTCCATTTTGACCTTAATTGTAATACATGATCTGATCAAGCTTTTTGACTGAACTATATAGCTTCTCTCTGGGAAGAGTATTTTAATTTCCAACTATTCTTTGCATAACTAGATATTGACCCCTTTGTATTAAGACATGTTCATACTCAGACTGGAAATGAATAACCTTGCAAACATGCGGAAGAATCAGTGATACGAGGTGTATTATTTTGTTGTCCTTGTTGCTGCTGTAATAAAACAACAGGACCAAAAGAAACTTAAAGATGAAAGAGCTGATTTAGGCTTACAGTTCCAGAGGCTTAGAGTCTATAACAGCAAGGAAACCATGGCAACAGGCAACTAGAGCCTGAAACTGAGAGATCACATCCTTGACAACAGACAAGAAGCAGACTGCGAGTGGTAAGGCTTTAAAATTTCAAGGTCCACATCCAGTGATATACTTCCTCCAGCAAGATTGTAGCTCTCCATAACTCTCAAATTGGAACCAATAAATGGGGAACAAGTATTCAAATATCCCAGCCCATGGGCAACATTCTCATTAAAACTACTACATAAGGAGTACCATTAATGTGCATCTTCTTTGCCAGACCCTAATGTAAATAATGTCAGTTTCTTAACTCTTGGTGCTCTCAATCATAAACAAAGATGGCTAAGATTTGTCTAAATCAGTAGTTTTCAACCTTCCTAATGTTGTGACCCTTTAATATACTTCCTCATGTTGTGATGAGCCTCAGCTTTAAAATTATGCCATTGCTACTTCATAACTGTAATTTGGCTACTATTTTGAATAGTAATGTAAATATCTGATATGCAACCTCCACAAAGAGGTCACAGCATACAGACTGAGAACTACCATTCTAGATAGAAATATATTTTCTGACTCATAAAGCCAACACTTGAAGTGTTTCTAAGCAGGGGCAATTCCCTCTGCTCATCCTAATATTTCACTTAGTTCAAACTGTACACATATGCTTTGTTTTAAAGAAAAAACCCCATCCATTTTGAACATTACATTACTCAGTACAATCTTGCCAGGGTGTAGATACAGAATGATATCATAGTTGATTAATTCTAATTACCTCCAAGTGCCTCGTACTTATTTGAAAACTGAACAAACTGTATTGATGCAATCTTAATGCAATTGGGAATTTTCTGTTTTTGTTTATATTTGTGAGTAAATATATGATGATATGTTTATTATTTGTATATTGGCATGTGTGTATGTTTGTGTGTGTACCCATGTTTGTTCATATGTGTGACTGTGAGTGCACCTATGCTTGTATAGAAGTCAGAAGACAACCTCTGATGTTAGTCCTTTTCTATCACATTGTTTGAGATACGGTCTCATATTTTCTTCTGTACATGCTAGTTTAGATGGTCTATGTGCTTCTGAGGTTTATATTTCTCTGCCTACCATGTTACTGTAAGAGCTCTGGAATCATAGATACATGCTACTGCATCCACCTGTGCATGAGTTATGTTTTGCCCATGAAATTATCGCCTCAGCCGCAAATCCTTCATTTTCAAAAATGATTACATAGACCTGACTTGGGGTCCTTGGACTTTTTTGGAGGCCTTCAAATGGAATAGGCTTTTGAAAATTTGCATAAAGCTACTAACTCTTGGAAATTTGCATAAAGCTACTAACTCTTGATTGCCTTAGTATACCAATATATTCTTGAAATGGAGATAGAGAAGGAGCCCAAAACTCATTTTGATGGCCCAAAAAAGTAATTCAGAGAAAAGAACAAAGTATTTTACAGGAGGCTCTAGTGATAAGCGAGGAAATTATTATATGTTTAAAATTATTTGGCTGCTCTCTCTTTGCATCATCAAGTCAGTAAGTATTTATTAAGCAGCTCCTCTAAGACTGTATTCAAAATATCATGGGACATAGGGTCATTTGTTAAACTCATTCCTCCTTCCAGCTTGAATTCTACTGAGGTGGTTAAACATGAAAAATTAGGTAACGCAGAAGATGAATTGTTCAAGGCAATAATAAAAAGAAGGTATCATGAGATGAAACATTATTATTTGACAAATGAGTGGTAAACACAAATGTTCCAGGAGTTACAAGGAGATAGACCTGAGAGGCAGGCTGATATAATGCCTTTGTCCCAACAACACCTCTGTCTAAAATATCCATCCAATGCTTCCTTCTATCACTATTACATTTTTATTTACCATTTGAAACACATCCAGTTCAGTCATCTTCTACACAGGCCAATCTGCATTAACTCACACAAATTTAATCTTGTCCTCTTTTATGAGATCATAGAGTTGCAAACTCACTGAGTCTACAAAAGTATATATACTTGTTTGCTTATATATTAGACTCATTCCAGTTTATGATGCTCAAGGGTAGGAGTGAGTTGATAGGAATCTCTCTTTTCCTTTATGATTTTATTTTAAAGTTGGGTATATGGTGTAATATAGTGTTAAATACATTATTTGTTAAAGTAAAATAAATTAATGTAGTTGAAACAACACTTGATTTTGGAGTATGAATTGAAACGGTGCCTGGCCTTAGCAACTGTTTACCTTTCTGAAATATGTGTCATTTCATGTCTTTGAACTAACTGAAATGATCTCTAAAGTATTTGAGCTTAAAATCATAGTGTTAGATAAGAGTAGTTATCAGATTGCCTGTACCTGATGTTGATAGTGATAAAAAGTCATAGCAATAGCTAACATTTGTTACCTAGCTACTATGTACTATGAAAAGCAAGAACGTGGCTTCTTGCTTTCAACTGTAAGAGTAAGCCTGTGTGAAAGTTCTATTATAGTCATTTTCCAGATACACCAAGTCTAAGAAAGATTGAAGATTTCACTCAGAGTCCTATAACTTTGAGTACATATTGAGAAGTAGACTTTATTGAGCCAATAATTCTGAGTTCTTAACAGCAGCACCAGTCAACCTGAGGGGTGCTTATATATCACTAGAAAACAATTAAAATAGTGAAAGCCAAACTGAACCCTCTGGAGATTCTAGAGTTCAGTTGATCTGGGGTGCGGAATCAGCACTGTCAGCTTTTAAAAGCATCCTGGTTGGCTTGAGTGTGTGAATATGTTTGAGAACTACTGTTTTAGAGTCTACAGCATTGGAAGCTTCATCTGGACCTTGATGGGGAAGAGAAAGGAGAGCGTTCCAGATAGGAATTGCTTATATAACAAAGGTGATGTTTCATTTCCTTTTTTTTTTTATTGCTTGAGCACCTCATATAATGTCTTGATCAAAGCCTCCCCATACTCCCTTGCTTTCAACTCTTTCGATTCCCTCCTATCACTTTTCCCTTGCAACTCCACATACTAACTGTAATCCACTCAGTTTATTTAGTGCAGCCAGTATGTGTGTGGGTCCATGACCTTCTACTGAAACATGAGTAGCTTCTCCTGGACCACATTCCAAAAAAACAAAACAAAACAAAACAAAACAAAACAAAACAAAAAAAAAACAAAAAAAACAGACTCTCCTTTCCCCAGAGGCCAGTGGCCATCAACTAGTTGCTCAGCTGTGGGTGTGACTTTGTGAGTCCCTTCCCCATTCAGAATGTGGAATTCTGATTGGCTTTATCTTGTTCAGGTTTTGTACAGCTACAACCATTGCAATTCTTATGTGAAAAAGCTCCAACACACCAGTCTGTTGCAACAGTGATGCACAAGCTCTCTCGTTCTTAGCATGTTTCTGCCTCTTTCTGCAGTGATCCCTTGACTGTGGCAGAGATACATTATGTATAGGTATTCCAGCTAGGAGTAAGAACGCTATAGTCTCTTATTCTTTGTGCTCCTCTGTAAGTCTCTGCATCATTCGCTATTTGTGGATTAGTTACTTTTTTGTTATGATAAAATACCGTGATCAAAAGCAATATACAAATGAAATCATTTATTTTGACTTATGGTTACAGAGGAAGAAGAGTTCTATATGTAAGGTTTTGGTGTCTTAATTTTGTATCTTGGCACTTTGACAAAATATTTTAAGCTGTAGAATTTTTTTCTGCAGGAAAATTTAATGTCTATTTTGTGTGAAATGATATCTACAAAAAATTATTTTGACTCCTTTATTTTCTATTTTCATTCCTTTTATGTGTTCTCTTTTTCATTTGACTCTGCTTAAAACTTCAAGCAGTATACAGAACAGGTATGGACAGATTGGATACTCTTGATAGGTTTCTGATTTTAGTGGAAATTCTTTAGTTTTTCTCCATTTAGCATGATTTAGGCTGACATATATTCCTTGTATTTCTAGTCTTTCTAAGAATTATATTGTTTATTATGAATGGATTTTAGATTTTGTCATTTTTTCTGCATCTACTCAGGTGATCATATGATTGTTTTTATTATCTTTGTGTGATATTATATTTAATTTTACAATGTTGGACCATAGCTAAATTTCTATGAAGCTGACTTGATTGTGGTTAGTGATCTTTTTGGTTTGTTTTTGAATTCAGATTTTAAGTATTTTTATTGAGATGATTTTATATGTGGGTTCATCAATGAGACTGTTCTATAAATTTTACTTTTTATAATTGTGTCCTCATGTGGTTTAGGTATCAATGTAATGCTGATCTCATATACAGAGTTTGAAAGTGTTATTTACTTTTCTATTTCATTAAAGAAATCAATAAACATCAATTTTATTTAGCAGTTGGTAAAATTCTGGAGTAAACACATTTGGACTTTGGTTGTTTTTTGATTGGTTTGTTTGTTTGTTTGCTTGTTTGAAAACAGGGTTACACTATGTAGCTCCAGATGTTCTCAACCTCACTCTGTAGACCAAGCTGGCCTTGAACTCACAAAGATCTCCCTGCCTCTGCCTCTGCCTCTTGAGTTCTGCGATACACCACTATGCCTGGCTTTTTGATGAGATAACATTTCAATTATATTGCTTGTGATATACCTGCTTATTTTTAAATATCTTATTGATTTCACTTTGGTAGATTATATACATTAAGACTTCATCCATCTAGGCATGATGATATATGACTTCATCAGTGTTGGGGAGGCAGAGACAGGCAGATCTCTGCCAGTTCAAGGCAAGCCTGTTCTACATAATGGTTTGTCCAGCTAGTGTTGCATAGTAAGACCTATCTCCTACCCCCAGAAAAAAGGGAAGGGAAGGATTAATTAATTTGGTGAAATATAGGTTTACAATGTATGTCTTTATGATCATCTGGATTTCGTTGGTGTCTGTTATTATAATGTCTCCTTTCTCGTACCTAGTTTTATTCATTTGGTTGTCTGTATTCATTTTTTTTATCTTTTACTTTTATAATGATTTTTTATTAAATTTATTTATTTATTGAACACAACCCAATATTAGCTCTTCCTCTCATCACAGTACCCCCTCATACAAGTCCTCCCCCAATTCCCTGTCCCCTTCTCTCTCAGTGGGTGTCAAGACGCTCACTCCTTCGATTCCCCACTGCCACCTCATACCCCTCCATCCCCCCTACCATTCCACATCAAGGTAATGTGGGACTAGGTACATTCTCTTCCATTGAGGCCAGACAAAGCTGTCTATTTAGAGACATTAGATCCATAAGCAGGCAGGCAGGCTAAAGACAAAAGTCAAAAGGCCAAAGGCCAAAGGCCAAAGGCTCAGGGACAGCCCCTGCTCCAGTTGTTTCCAAGCTGCTCATCTACAATATATGTGCAGGGGTCCTAGGTCCATCTTGTGTATGCTCTTTGGTTGGTGATTCAGCATCTGGGAGCCCCCAAAGATCCTGGTTAGTTGAATCTGTTAGTCTTCCTATGGAGTCCCTGTCCTCTTATGGTCCCTTAATCTCTCTCCCAACTCTTCCACTAGACTCCCTGGAGCTCCATCTAATGTTTGAGTCAAAGGCTTTGTAGTTGGGTTGCTGTCCTTATCCCTCCTCTGACAGTTCTCCCTGGCTACAGGAAGTGGCCACTTTGGGATCCATATCCCCTACTGCTAGGAATCTCAGCTGGAGTCACCCCCTTAGATTCTATGGGACCTCTCCCTATCCCCGGTCTATGGTACATCCTAGAGATTGCTTCTCCCAAGCTAGAGATCTCCATTCTCAATCCCCTGCTCTCCCTACATATCATCTCCCCCCACCTTGCTCCCCTCCCCATCACCTCTTCTACCCCATTCCCTCCATCCATTTCTAATATCTATTTTATTTCCCCTTCTGAGAAAGATTCAAACATCCTGCCTTGTGTCTTCCTTGTTATTTGACTTCTTTGGGTCTGTTGATCACAGCATGGTTATCTAGTACTTTATGACTAATATCCACTTGTAAGTGAAAATATACCATGCATGTCCTTTTGGGTCTGGGTTCACTCACTAATGGTGACATTTTTCTAGTTCCTTCCATTTGCCTGTGAAATTCATGATGTTCTTGTTTTTAATGACTGAGTAGTGTTTCACTGTGTAGATATAATCCATTTTATCCAGTCTTCAGTTGAGAGACAACTAGGTTGTTTCCAGTTTCTGGCTATTATTCATAAAGCTGCCATGAACATATTTGAGCAACTGTCCTTGTGGGATGGTAGAACATCTCTTGGGAATATGTCCAGGAGTGGTATAGCGGGTCTTAAGATCAAATTATTTCCAATCTTCATAGAAACTGCCAAATTGATTTTCAGAGTGTTTGTACAACTTTGCACTCCCACCAGCAATGGAGGAGTGTTCTTATGATGTCCTCTAGTCATCTGTTTTTTTCCCCCTGGTGTTGACTGCATAATTGTGATGGCAGCAGGACTTTTCAGGAAGGTGGGGGGAGTTCGGAGACCAGACAATGGAGCTCAGGGTGCCCTACTCTGTTGGCTACGCCTCAGGCAGACCCCACTCTACAGGATATGTCCCAGTCAGACATAGCTGTTGTGGTAGGCAGATCAAATTAGGATAGGTGGTTAGGCATAGTTCCAAGCTAGTTAGTTTTAGGACCCCCAAAGTTTTCCACTGGGAGCAGGATGTTCTTGGGATCCCTCAGGGACCCTCCTGATAGATGGAGGAGCAAGGCCAGACCTAAACAATGGTGTCCAGTGGTCAGTGTGTGCCACTCACCTCTTACAAAAAGTTCTTGATAAATGGGCCCCTTTTCAGTTAAAATTTATAGGGGTTTTCCAACCCTGTCTGTATTTTCAAAGAACTAACATTTTGTTTCATTTATTTTTTTCATTGTGTTTTTCTTGTGTAATTCATTACTTATAAATCTTGGTTATTTCTCTCCATCTACTGTTTTAGAGTATTGTTTGTTCTTGTTCAGTTGTTTACGTATTTCTCTTTGCTTTTTTRTTATAGGAACTCATATCTATACATGTTCATCTTAGGACTTCCTTCATTTGTTTTCCATAGGATTTTGGTTTGTTGTGTTTTCATTTTCCATTCAACTCTAGGAATTTTTAATTTTTCTTTTAATTTCTTTAGTAATATATTCATCATTCAATAACATGTTATTCAATCTCCACAACTGTGTCATTTACAGTGGCATCTATAGCTGTTAAATAAAATACAAATAGCTAGTTCAATTCTCCTATGCGTTTTGAAACTTGATTTATGTTCCAATATGTGTTCTATTTTAGTGAAAATTCCATAGTACATTTTTTAGATGCACTTTAAGTCCATCTGATCTGTGATGTCATTTAACTCTAATATTTCTCTCCTCATTTTTTTTCTGAATGACCTATCTCAGGTAAAGTTTCATATTAAAGTTTCTGACCTAATTAATGTGTTTTGGATAATCCATCCCATGAAATCAAGGTTTTCTGTGTTTGGCCCATTTATGTTTAGGATTTTAATGTCTTCTTGTTGTTCCCTTGTCCACTATGAAGTAAACTTCTTATCACTTATTAGTTTTGGTTTGACATCTATTTTGTCAGAGAATAAAATAGCATTTCCTATTGTTTCCTAGTTCCATTTCCTTGCAATACCTTTCCTTTCATCCTAAAGTTACATCTATCTTTCATGGGAAGTGTATTTTTTGGCGACAGCAAAATGATAGATTTTTTTTTTTAAAAATCCAGTCTTATATTCCAGTTTTTCTATTGGGGACCTTAATTCATTGATATCTAATGTTAATATTGAAAGATGTGTATTGATTCTTACTTTATGGTACTTGCATTCTTAGTCATCCTTTGCTTAATTATTGACCCAATATTGTTTATATTTTCCTTGTCATCTTTTGGATATRTTTATTCTTATCTTTAGTCTAGACCACTCCTTCCAATATCCTCTACAGAGTTGGTATGGTGATAATAATTGCTTCAGTCTGCTCTTACCCTGGAAGATAATATTTTTTTCTCCTTCCATTATGACAGATGTTTTTTTCTGGATATTCTTTGGGCATTTTTTTCTATGGTCTTCCAGAAGTTATAGTGCATCATTCTAAGCCTTCATGGTTTTTAAACTATCCTTGGAAATTCAGCTGTTATACTGATAAACCTGTCCTTTTGTGTTGTTTGTTCTCTCTTAAAGATTTCAATATTCTTTCTTTATTTTGTATATTTTCACTGTTATATGATGTGAGGAATTCTTTTCGGGTCCTGACTATTTGGTATTCTTAGATGTGGATAGGCACCTCTTTTCCAACATGTAATTTTTCTATGATTTGTTGAAAATATTTTTGTGAGATTAACATGGACTTATTTGCTTATAATTTATCCATTTGTTCATTTTTCCAATATTGCAGAAATCATACATTTTATTCATGTATTTATTATTATTTTTATTTTCTTAGATTTATCATTTTATTTGATTGAATAATCTAATTCCTCTAACTTGTCTAAAAGCACTGAAATTCTGTTCTACACTTGATCCWTTCTGTTGATGAGACATCCTGCTGAGCTTTTTATTTAGACTTAATAAAATTTCATTTCAAAATTTGTTTCAGGTTGCAGTTTCTTAGAGTTTTTTAATCTCTTAATTGAATTCTCTATTGAATTGAGTTAATTGAATTGTTTACATGTACTGAATTTTTTTTATTTCATTTCATTGCATTTTCTTGGTCTCCATTCTCTAGCCTTTAGTCATGTTCTCTTTGAGTTTTATGACCATAGCTGTTCACATATCTGTAACTGTTAAGTTGAGCTTACTGACCTATGCACTGCCAATTTTGCTTTCTGTTACTGTCATAAAACATTGTGACCAAAAACAACTGGAAAGGAAAGTGTTTGTTTCAACTAGTAAGTCTCTGGCGAGCCTTAGTGTACTGGAGACCCCATGAGTGAACAACGAGGAATAGGGAATCAATGCAAAAAGCAAGAGGAATATATTGTTTTAATGCATTGGGGTCATCCTATACCCAAAGTAGAGGTGGCAACCCCATTGCTCTGGTAAGCTTTATGCAGTTTTCAGAGCAGCAGCCATTAGCAGAATATGATTGGCAGAACAGCGTGACTTTTAGACTGATTGGTCTTTAGGGAATGAGGTGGCAGGGACTTCCTTTGTCTGTAGTTGGCCAATGGTTGTGCTCTGGGATTCCCCAACCCACAGGTGACCAAAGTTCAGATACCCTGACCCCTTGCAGTCTGAGGAATGTTAATTAGCCTCTCCCTTCTGGGTGGGAGGAGTGGAGTACCTAAGTGTTCCATGACCTTTCCCTTCCAGGAGGGGAGGGGTCTGATGGAATTTTCCAAAGTTCCTAAGCTGACCTCTTCCAAATTACAGTTCCAGATCACAGTCAATCGACACAATGTTAAATCCTGTGGGCAGGGAATACTAGAAGGCTACATTGGAGTTCCTTACTAGCTTGACACAGATCCACAAATAGCAGAAGCTTGGAGTTGCATGGCAGTGTGCTTGTGGGGGAGACTTTCAGAAAGACTGAGGCTTGGCATGCAGGTTCACAGATAGCAGAATCTTGGGATTTGAGGGAAGGAAAGAGAAGCATGTTCTATTTCTGAGCCTGGAGTTGGTTTATTATATCAGAGTTACTTAGATTCAAGTGCAAAGATAAGACTTTTTCTGTGATAGAATTTCACTTGGCAATTTTTCACATGATTTCATAGTTTCAGAAAGAGATAGTTTCCACACTGGTTGCTTCAGGCTCTTCTGTCCCCATCCTTCTGCTACAAGTTAATGGGAAACTAGAAATAGCAGGTTCTTTTTATCCTATGGAGTAGACTGCAATCCTGTAAGCTCCTAAGCAGTGATTTAAATCTGAAATTGGTAAATCAGATTAACTGGCTGAGATATTTTGGATGAAAAGAATTCCAAAAAGGCTCCTGACATGGCCTCCTTTGTTCTCTGTGGTACAACACCAGTCATGGATCTGTCTTTCCAGACTCTTTGGAAACATTAACCTCTGATCAGTACACTAAAACAAGAAGCATTGACCTACTTATGTTGTCTAAGTGCTCTAACTAGGACTTCAAGTACTATATTGAAAAGATATGGAGAGAGGAGGCAGCCTTGTCTAGTCCCTGATTTTAGTGGGATTGCTTC
>BDUI01000228.1:201035-211637 GCA_002335545.1 Apodemus speciosus
TATGCATAATATTATATCATTGGCATATGAGATGATTTAACTTTTCCTATTTATAATCCTTTAATTTTCCTTTCTTAATTTAATGTTCCAACTAGTGCTTTAAGGACGGTGTTGAAAGGGGGTAGAGTTGGTTAACAGGCCTATTTTCATTCTGTATTTCAGTTCTATCATTTTGAGTTTTCTGCATTTAGGATAATGTTGGCTGTATGTTTGTCATATATGGCCTTTATTATGTTATGTTACATTCCCTGCGGTCCTATTATTTCTTGAAATTTTATTATCAAGGCATGTAGAATTTTATAAAATATTTTTTCTGTATCTATTGAGATATTTATGTCAGTTTATATGATGTATTGAATTTATTGACATGTTGAACCATTATTGCATTGCAGTGTTGAGTTTGCTTTGAAAAAAAAACATGGGGGTACTTCCAATTTCATGGAGAGCAAGAAAGCATGTGACCAGGACAAAAGCTAGATCTCTTTCAGCTGATGTGGCAGCTGTGTTATCCAAACTAAGCCTAGGAATGTGAGGATGGTGTGGGTAGATTAACCTTGAACATACACAAGGTTAGATCAGTGTAAAATTTGTGTGACTGAGGCTAGGCCTGGGAGTTAGGAATAGTATGTGCAAGCATGGTTCCAGAGACTTCTAAGCTGAGGCTATGCACAAACTTTTGTCCGAGGATAAGCTTGAAGGTTTTGATATTATTCATGGGGATGAATTCAGAGAGATTCACCACATTTGATTAGCACACAGGATGTACAACATGGACTAAGACTGGAGATCGGATATGCTACATCTGAGCTAAAATCTGACTCAGTAACTAGACTGAATTGGTGCCCAGAGTGTGCAAATAGGCCTAAGCCTAGAGGTTAAGAAGAGCATGGGAAGTCTGGGTTCTATAGAACTGACCATATTGAACTAGCTCAGAGAATTTGAGCTCTGGCCTATGCCTGGAGACTATATATGGCATATGTATGCTGCTGTTAGGTATGAGTCCCAGTATGGTCTATTGCACAGTATGTAAAACCAGACCAAACCTAGAAGTGAGGAGCTTCACAGACAGAACTCACCAGACTGAGCTGAGAATATAGAATGTGTGACCCAAACCAGGCCTGAAGGTTGCATATGTCACTGACTGGTTAGTGTCAGGAGGACTACCTGATCTTCTTGATTGAAATAGCCTACACTGTTTGAAAAACTCAGTCAGTGGTCCTATTTTATAATCAGAAAGTTGGGAGCTGGAAAGATTTGGGTAGAGGTATGCTCCAATAGGAGAACCTGAGTTTGTATCCTTAGTAACCCCCAAAATTATGGTTTGGTACAGCCAATCTGTAGGTGGAACCAGGGGAACATTAAAGAAGGGGAAGAAGGACTGTAGAAACCCAGAGAGGTCAAAGACATCTGAAGAACACAGCTCACAGAATCAACTAGAATTACCCAACCATCTTGACTGACAGCAGGGCTCACAGAGACTGAATCAATAATCCCAGGAGCCTGTATGTGTCTGGCCTACATTCTCTGCATATATTTGCTGTTTGTATATCTTGGGGTTCTTGTGTAAGTTCTAACAGTGGGAGTGGGGATTATCTCTGACTCTCTTGTCTGCTCTTGGGACTCTTTTCCTCCTACTGTGTTGCTTTGACCAGCATTGATATGAGGGTTTGTGCCTAGCCTCATTGTAACATTTTATGATATGTTTGGTTGATATCCTGGGAGACCTGTGTTGTGGCAAATCACCAACTACAATAAGTCCATTCAAGGAAAACACAACTCCATTATGTGTCTATAAATATACTACATGCCTATATTGGACAGATACGCCTCTACACCACTTTCTTCCCCAGATATAAAATCCCTACTACTTGCAGTTTCTCCAGGCCATGGGCTTCTGCTCCATCTTCTTTCCAACTTTCCCTCTGTCCTCCACGATCCTCCAACTCCTCCTCCTCTTCTCTCTCCCTGTCTTGRCTGGAAATCCTACCTCCTCCTTTTCGCCCAGCAATTGAATATTTGTCATCTTTCTTAGCCAGTTAGCTAATTAAGGGAAGTTCCTCTACAGGTCTGTTCCTTTTCTTAAAGGGAAAACAGTGGAGGAGTGGGTCTGAGCTGGAGCAGGGAAGGAACATGTGGGTTGAGAAGAGGGAAGGTAGGGGAAACTGCAAAGTGGATTTAATATAGGAGAGAATAAAATTTAAAATATAAAGAAAAGAAAATAAGCAGGCTAATTAAAAAATGGGTGTGTTGACTGGTACTTAGAGACAGTGGAGACAGAGAGATTGCAGGGGGTGGCTGGCCAGTTAGACCTTATGCGAAACATGGACATGTAGGCTCAGTGAGAGATCCTAGCTTAGAAAACACGGGGAAGAAGACATAGAGGAAGATTCCTTATATTAGTACACATACATACACCACAACACACACAGATCACACTCATGCAAACTGAACAGTTAGCAAGGACACATAGACCTTAGGTTTCAGAAGGAAAATGGACGAGGAAAAACAAAAAAAAAAATTGTACCTAAAATGTTCTGCTTATACTCAGCAGATGAATTGGTTTGTGCTTTATAACAGTTTCATCTTAGAACTGTAAGTTGGCTTTTTATCTTCCATATCCAGGAATTCTTTACCTTATCCTAAACCCATTCTTCTTTTTTCTCCACTCAAATTTCTGTCTAGCTCTTAGAAGCACTTGAACCTACTAGTTCTTGTATGTTTTCTTTCTTCTTAAGCAGAAAATGCTAGAGATGAAAACACTAAGTACTGGGCATAGAGATTTAAGTAATATTCCCCTGTGGGGGTGAGAAAAAGTCAGTGGGAGACAAATAATAACTTCCCACAAAAGTGTGAAGAAAACCAGAATCTGATAGTGACCAGCACAAATAAAAACAAGAAAGAAAATGCTCCTGGAAATAACAATGAACATCAGGTAAAAACCACAGAAATTAAGAATAAAGGCAGTTTCCAGCAGGTTCCAGGTGATCTTAGCGCGAGTAATTGTAGTGTTTGGTGATTGTTGAAGCCAAAGGAGACCCAATTAAGAAACAAAGAGCTGCTGAGAAAATGAAGGCATTGAGATATTNACAGAGACAGACAGACAGAGACAGAGAGAGACAGAGAGAGACAGAGAGAGACAGAGAGAGACAGAGAGAGACAGAGACAGAGAGAGACAGAGACAGAGAGAGACAGAGACAGAGAGAAGAGAGAGAAAGACAGACAGACAGACAGACAGAGAGAGAGAGAGAGATCAAGCCAAAGAGATATTTTTCCTTCATGACTTTATTTTTGTGGTAGGAAGGAACAGATGTTTATAAAATACAATGGCAAGGAGGAGAAGGGTGACTAAGGAACCAAACCTTGGAGGTATCTGGATGTTTATGGATGGATAACATGCCTGAAACAATTTCTTTTAGAAATAAAGGGTAGTTGGTTTCCATTCAAGTCTGCTAGTGTAGAATATCAGGGTAGACACCCATTTGCTCTGTTTCCAGTCTTGGATGAGGATGAGACAGGCAATGGTAACTAAGAGACTGAATGTCATTTGTGGCAGGAACCTGAGCCTTGTGCTCAGATGCAATCTAGGAGCCAGTGTGGTTCCCTTTTCTTTTGGTTCTGCAGTTATGGCAACAAGAAATGTCTCTTATCTCCATAGGTTAATGAGTTTGGGGAAGAAATTGTTTGAGAATGGCAGGAAGGGCAATGCAAAGGGCCCTTTGAGAAACTCAAAATGTACCTAGAGGCTGTGAATGTCATTTCAAGAGGCAAACATACTGCCTATCAAACAGAAATTTATAAGAAAGGAATCTAGAATGACATAGTGTGCTAAATTGAGTAATTTTCAGGCTGTTATTCTATCCCCTGGAACCCTTCCTGGAGGTGTGCATACTGGACCATTGTATTATTAGTGTTCACAGTATGACAGTTCTATATTTCTGTTAGTGGCATAAAATAGGGATTTAGTCATGGCATATAAGCATCACATCATAATACCTGGCTTTGAGTAGCTAATGGCCCTGACCTTTAGAAAATCTCTGTCACCTAGCAAAATGAGGGATGTTCTGTGCATAGTGATGCTGTAGAGATCATGCTTATTATTGTTACAAAGATCATGGTATGCATGTATACTGCCCATGGCTTTCTAGTAGAATTTTAATACAGATTCAAGACAAGATGGTTCTGCTTATTAATGTTTCTTATTGAAAACACCAGCACATGTCTCGTGCTAGTCCAAAATTCTGCTTTGTTAAGGCATGTCATGTACAAAGGCGACTTATAGTTTAAGTGTGATAGTAGGATAGTTCGCAGGATCATTTGCCTGTGGAAGGTACTAGAGGATAGAAACAAAATTATATCTTCTGTCCAGGAGTTGTAAGGTTGAAGTTAATTTTCTACCCTTTTGGGCAGGATCATTTTTGTTCAGAATGCTGAATGAGGCCAGAATCTAAAAGAAAATTAGCACAGGTGGAAGTGCTCAGCATAAGAAGGGGTCTGCAGAATGGGAGGGAACTCATTCACAAGTGAGTAAAATCACACAGAAAGAAGGATTAGTTCTCAACTCAATTGTTCATAATCTTTTTAAAAATCTTGTGTTGGTCGATTCTTCGTTTTTAACTCAAATGCACTAGGTATAAAGATTATAGCACAACACCTAAGTACCAAGGTCTAGTCTTCTTCCAACCATGACAGCACCCAGAGACATGTTATCATGATATCAATTGTTGAATTACTTAAACATTATAGATGCTTTGTTCATGTATATTTCTGCAACTGGCTTCCTGAGAGGAACTGGAGAAACCTCTCTGAGGAAGTAATATATAATTCAGATCCCAATGATGAGCAGAAGTTTGGCAGAAAGGTCAGAATGGGAAAGAATGATCAGATCTAGAAATAGCATCAGTAAAAATACATAAGAACTTGAATGAATGGGAAAAGGTGATATTAGATGCTACTATAGAGTTTCAGAAGCACACAGATATAATTTGTGGGACTTAGTTTCTCAAAGGCACACTCCTTGAAAGGAAGTTCATAAAGTTCACATATTATGCTCAAAAATAGCCATATGTTCATTGGTGTAGTACCCCCAGTCACCTATTAACTAACAGCCATTCACAAAGTATACATAAACATCTACTTTATAACAAATGCTTTGAAGTATTGAACCATTTACCTCCCAGATCGATAGAAGTTACAGGTCACTATTCCAGTTTAGTCATGTTAATCAGTTCTCTTCTTCCAATACAGTCAGTTTCGATTTCTTTACAGTACTGTTAACTTAAGCATTACATTGGTTTGGAGAGCAGTGCCCAGTATCAATGAAATATCTTTGTGTCATTCTGGAAAATATTTTCTGAGTGTGTCCTTAAGCTCCTGGTGGGCAAGATTAGGAGTGAGAAAGGAAGCTGCAGCTGTTTCTTCATGCCAGTGAAGCAGCGTTTGGGGGAGCTTTTGGCTTATTTTCACAGCTGTCTTCTCAGCTAGATTTGACGAGTCTGTAATTGTCATTTTGAAGGTCGGTGGAAGTTGCTTCCTTCCTCTTCTCTCTTTTGAGACTTCCTTTATTTAGATCTTGTTCCCCCTCCCCCAACCCACCCCCCTGCTGCTGTGTTCCATTTTCCCATGTCTTTTTATTATTCAATTATCCCAGCCATCACTTTGAGCATGACTATGTGACTTAGAGTGCTTGCTTGTAGAAATGTGAAATCAGAACTGTGCTAAGACAGGCCATCCCTGACCTTAGAGTGAACCTTAGCAGGCATCCCACTTTTATATTACAAAGATTACTTAATGTTGAAAAACATTAAACCAACAGAAACAAAAGAAAGTGATTTTTCTTGTCAGGATTCCTCTGTAAAGAAGTCTCCTCATTCTTCTCTGGACTCCAGTGATATCACCTTTCTCTTGAACTATTTAGTGTATTCCTATATGCATAAGAAACACATGATTTATTTCTTGATCACTAATTAAAGGCACTTATTTTCAACTTCTTCTGTGGGTATTAATTTTGCTTCCTCTAGAAATGGCCTGATTCTCTGCTTAGATTCTATCAATATTAGAGATGAATATTAGAGCCTATGGCTCCTGTTCCCCTAACTGAGCCACCTTTTCTGGCCCCAGTGGGAGAGCATGTGCCTAATTCTGCAGTGACTTGATGTATCATAGTTGGGTGATACCCTGTGGGAGTATCCCCCTTCTCAGAGGAAAAGGGGAAAAGGGAATGGGGGAGGAGTTGTGTGACAGAGGGAGCTGGAGGGGGATACAACTGAGATGTAAAGTAAGTTAATTAATTAATAAAAATGGCAGATACATGGTTTATCTATTCAGTGATTACTTGGTTTCATATATTATTACATGAAGCACAGTACACCCAAAGAAATAGCTTTGCATTCCTGTTGTTGATTTTAAGAGATAAATAGAATTTTTGATAATATTTCTACTTCTAAGATTTCTTTCTACATGGTATTGTGGAACTGTGGATTTGAAAAATGCATTTTCTTTTTTTTTTGGTATAGAATAGAGTTCATTCGGGCATGGGATGGGAGTTAATCAGGTAGTGGAGGCAGAGAGAGAGAGAGAGAGAGAGAAGAGAAGAGAAGAGAAGAGAAGAGAAGAGAAGAGAAGAGAAGAGAAGAGAAGAGAAGGAAAAATGCATTTTTTTTTTGTGTATCACTCCATATTATACAAGAATATTTTTGTCTTGTTTCTTCATTTGGCAGAATGAGAACCAAATTTTTCTTAATGAGTCATTGTGTCCTCTTCTGGTTCTTATACCTCCCGAAAATAGCCAGAAATAAGAGATAATCATAATATGTTAGGATAATAATATAGAGAAATAGGGATGGGGTAAAAATGAAAGAGAAATACATCAGCTGAAACAATAAATTATGTATTAGATCTTTGGATTGTTGTGAGGATTGCAAAAGCAAAGGTGTTTTCATTCTGAAGATGGTGCCCCTTGCTATTGGCAGTCTGTGAAGCTGAAGGTATCTTTTGCTATTGGCAGTCTGTGCTTGGGAAACCAAGAAGATAGATTAAGTTGTGTTTTCTCTCATTCCAAAGCTTGATGAGATCAGTAGTAGTGAAGAAAGAGAAAGAGCTAATAAAGTAAAACCACAAAAGTACACGATAAAAGAATATATTAGCTTCTTATTACTGTTGTAACAAAATGTAATAGTCTTGGTAGCTTAAAAGAACACATATTTATTATCTTGCAGTACAAGACACCAGAAGTCCAAAACAAGTACTTGAGAAAACAGTTAAGATAGAGGAAGCACTTAATTTCTTTTTAGAAACTGTAAGGGGATAATTTATTTCTTGCTTTTTCCATTGTCTAGAGTGGTTGTTCTCAACCTGTGGGTTATGTCTCCTCTGGGAGTTGCATATCAGATATTTACATTATGATTTATAACAGTAGGAAGTTTTCTATATTAAAGGTACCAACAAAAAATTTTATGGTTTTGGGTCCCCACAATATGAGGAACTGTATTAAAGTGTTGCAGCATTAGGAAGTTTGAGAACCATTTTTCTAGAGACTTGCCTACATTCCTTGACCTGTGGTCCCTTACCCTTTTTCAAAGACCAAGTTACCATATGAGGATAAACCTTAGTGAACAGCATACAGACAACATAAGGGATATGTACTAAAAAACTGAATGGGAGCCAATACACTTATGAAGATACAAAATAATTTGTAAACTTTATGGCAGATGGCATGAAAGCAGAGATATGCTATTTCAAAATAATTTTAGGATTTTTAATATATGTGAATACATTCTCACATATAATTTGTTTTTGTTAGAGTAAAATTTAGTATTGCCATTTTCTGTGATTTCAGATAGAGTGTAAGTTAAAGTTTGTGAAAGTCGCCCTTATATTCACCCTAGTTCTTTCCAAGCTAATATCTTGGTGATTACTTTGTTTTTTGCTTCAAAACACTTAGCTTAATTCTGAAACCCTTCTGTCCTTCCACCCTTTTCTCATGTCTCTTATTCTAAGCCTTTCCACATTTCAAAATAATGTTTATGGATCTCTGTAGCAAAGTCTGTAGGGTCCTTTTACGTTTATGTGCATTGTCCCTCAATGCTTATTTATTTGGCATACTTAGGAAAAATGACCTTTTAAACTACTGTATGACTTTTGCCTAACTTTGACTATAGCTATGGATTTGATAATGCCATGCATTATAGTGTAATCATAATTCATAACTGAAATCTCTCCTCTTTACCCTGTAAATTATTTTACATAGTATTTTAGATAAACCTGAAAAAGAAGCTAGAAGTATAAAGTTTTCCATTACCGTCTGAAGAATAACTGAGATACTATTCTACTGACAGGTCAATATTCTCCTCATTGTGCATTAAGAAAGGTAAATAGCCAGTCTGTTAGACAAAGAGAACTTACATATGTTGCCTATGATCATTAACTAGCCATTCCTTCCTATAGTGGCGTCATCTTTCTCTGATTGGCTCAGAAAAAGAAGTGGCCATAACTTACAATCATAAGATATGAAATCAAAATCTTCTTTACTCAATAAAAGCTAAGGTAATATTTAATACTTTAAGTTTAGTAATGGGAATTTAGAACCTGTCAGGGCAGCAAGTTCACCAGAGTACTTGTATAGCACAATGATTACAGTTGGACCCTGGAGTCATAAAGTATTTGTTTGGGTTCTAACTCTAATACTCATATCTTATTGATCATAAACAGGTTATTTAATCATTCTGAGCTAAATTTCCATATATAGTACTGAATATCATAGGTAAATTGCACTTCAAATATATTCTCATTGAACGAGTTTTTTTTAGACAAGCAAGCAGTTGTCAATCCAAGAAATCTATGCATAAAATCATACTGTAAATCACACTCAGATAAAACAACTGAGACTAGTGGCTAAATAAATTTGCTCTGGAACTGTATGGCTTTAATTCAAATCCAGGTCTTAACATTTAATAGATCCATGGCTTTGGGCAAGTTATTTCACTTTCTGTGCTTGAGTTTTTCTCATCTCAAGAACTGAAATAATAGCAGTGTCTACCTCAAAGAATTAGCATGAGAATTGCATGAAGTAATAGAGTATCCCTTATTTTCTTCAGTGGATACATTCCCAGACAACATATGGAACTGTGAAGATTCTAAATTCTCTATGTTCTAGGTTTTCTTTTATACATGCATTTCTATGATTAAGTTTAACTTATGAATTAGGCACAATACAGGATAAGCAATTACTAATGCTTAAAAAATATTACAACATACTGTAACAAAATTTATTTAAGATGTATCATTGTTGTGTAGCTCAATAGTAGAAGAGTGCTTCTGGTTCTAGATTCTACCACCAGCACTATACATGTGTGCATATGAACAAACACACACACACACACACACACACACACACACACACACACACACACACTGAATAGTTTATATATGGAATCTTTCATTTGATATGCCTTGATTGTAGTAGTTTATCGGAAAGTAGATAAAATAAAATAAAGTAACAGAAATGCAGATATATATAGGAGTACTATATAAATGAAATACTCAGCACATGCCTGGCACATAATAAATATTTGAGAAGGACTAGTTGCTAATATAATTAATAGTAAATCTAATCAACATTGCTTTGTTAAGTTAGGGTTTCATTGCTTTGAAGAGATATCATGACCATAGCAATTCTCATAAAGAAAACATGACCACAGCAACTCTTATCAAGAAAACATTTACTTGAGACTGGCTTATATTTTCAGAGGTTCAGTCTATTATCACCATGGTGGAAAGCATGGCAGCATATAGGCAGACATGGTGAGACTGCATACCACACTGGGAACAGCCTAAGCGTATAAGAGACTTCGAAGCCTGCCCTCACAGTGACACACTTCCTCCAACAAGATCACAACTATTCCAGCAAGGGCACACCTCCTAATAGTACTAGTCACTATGGGCAGGCATTCAAACACATGAATTTATGGAGTTCATTTCTATTCAAACCACCACAATTACTATTAATAAGATGGTAGCTATTAATATTGAGATAAAGAGCAAGATCACATATGACTCACATGGTTTTGGTACGTACAATTGGGTGTATGATGGCAATGCTCATTTTGATGGAGAAACTAACTGGGTAGGAACAGATGAATATGCATTTTAGGAGTTGTGGTTAGGTTTGATTTCTCATTGGTGTAGTACAAGATGATTGTGGAACAATAAGGTAAAGTTTGTAGTTTTATAGTTTTTTAAGTCTGAAGTTCTTAGAATCATGGAACAGGATTATAGATTTGAAAATAGTATATAGATTTATGGAAATCATTAAAGTGACTGAACTAACTCTAACATAAAATTTAGAGATAAATGGGAAAATGGCTTAGGATAAGCAGTGGGCAAAAATTGTAAGGAAGCAGCAAAGTAGACTGTGTACGGAAAAGAGATAGGGACAAAGAACCCTGAATTTCCTGAGTGTTAAGACAACAGAAGAGGTGTAGTCATTAGAGAAATGCAAATCAAAACAACCCTGAGATTTCACCTCACACCAGTCAGAATGGCTATGATTAAATACTCAGGAGACAGCAGGTGTTGGCGAGGATGTGGAGAAAGAGGAACACTCCT
>BDUI01000228.1:212379-225491 GCA_002335545.1 Apodemus speciosus
AATAGGGGAACAAGGGGAGGGAAAAAGACATATGGGACATCTGGGGGACAGGGAAACCAGAAAAAGGGAAATGAAATGTAAATAAAGAATATATCCAATAAAAAAATAGAAAAAAAGACAATAAAAGAGAGGTTTAGAAGGAGGTGTGATTAACTGTGCAAGATGAGACAGACACATTCATAGAATTAGACCACTTTAAGAAATTTGGTTGTGGTTCTAGAAAAATCACTGAGCCATTAAGAATTCATCCTGCTCTTACAGAGGAATTGACAGCAAGTCTTAACACCCATAACTACCTGTAACTGATATGAGGAATTCAGTGTCTTCTTCTGACCTCTGAGGGTACTGCACTCACATGCATAAACCCCCATACAGATTATATACATATGTGCATCTTTAAAAATAAAATTTAATGTTTGACTATGGGTCTCTGTATCTGTTTTCTTCAACTGCTCTGTGAAGCCACTCAGATGACAGTTATACTAGGCTACTGTCTGCAGGTATAGCAGAATATTATTAATAGCGTCAGGGCTGGGCTCTCTCTCATAGCTAGGACTGAGCACCAGGTCACTACTCACTTGGTGTTACACTGTGATCCCAGCACCCAACAATAAGAATTAGTCTTAACTTACTGTAGTGTTTCTGATTGTCATAGCAACTGTGACAGAACAGTAATACTGGTGGGCTTGGTGTTTGAATTTCAGGGTTTTGCCAGTAGGAGAAATTCACTAGCCATCTCTAGGTACTAAATTAATTTCTTTGAATTTTGGTTTCCTTCTCTGTAAAGTAAGAATACTTGTTTGGATAAAAATTAAGTAGTATATTTAAATTGCTTAATATATCTGGCTCATATTTGTTAAATATTTATTCTTATATCCAGTCAAACTAATATTCTCATAGAAATTTTCTTATTTTTAAAAGTACTTAATTTGTTTTCTTAAAAACAGTACCCCATATATAAAATTTATGAGGGACAGAAGTTTCCCAGGCCAAAAAATTGTAAAATTACAACACAGATTTATTTCAATAAGGTGTCATATTTCCAATTAATTTCTCTTTAATTCTTATGTATTCTGAGCACTAATTACATTAGGTCTCTTCTGAAAATAATTAATGTAACAACTTGTAAATGTCTTGCAAAGAAACTGTAAGGTATGTCTGTTTCTCCTATTCATTAGGAGAAAATTGTATTCTGACATTCAGGGTATAGATTTTTAGATATACAAGTTGTGAAGCCGTGGTCTGGAAATACTACTTTGCAACACAAGAAACATATATAGACACAGACATTGGCAACCACAGAAATTCTCTAAAAGCATAAAATTAGAACCCATTACATATAAGAAAAAGACCTGTACAGTAAGAAAAGAAAAAATACCCAGAGAAAGCATTATGAGATAAAACAATCTCCAAAATTAACATTGTTTTGCGTATAGAAAATTCATATCAGATAATCAGATATCTATAGGAGTAAAAGATTATTCCTGCATGTTTCTCCTAACATTTCAGTAAGGTGTTCATTGTCTTCTTACTTCTTCTACTCATTTGCATTTTAATATGTAAATAAAATGCTGTTCCATTTTGAATAGTTAAAGTAATTTTCAGGGGGAACCACAAGATTGATTTCCAGAGTTGTTGTACCAGTTTACATTCTTTTTTATTATTATTTCCATAGTTGTATGTTCTTTTTTCACAATTTAATTAATTAATTAATTAATTTTTACTTATTCACTTTATATCCCGCTCACTGCCCTCCCTCTACAATCCTTTCCCCTTCCTTCTCCCCTTCTCTTCTGAGCATATGTGGTTCTTCCTGGCTCTCCTCCAACCCTCACATGTCAAGTCTCTGTGAGGCTAGCTAGGCACATCCTCTCCCACTGAGATCAGATGTTCTTCTCTTACACAGTGCATCACAACTGCAGTTTCCCCTCACCTCCCCTTCCCTCCAAACTCACTCTCCCTTCTTTTCCTCTTCAGAAAACAAGCCTTCAAGAACAGACAAACAGGACGAAAAAAGATACAATACTGGCCTATTTATACTTACTTGTTCACAGGTGAACACACACACACACACATACACACACAAATATGCACAAACACACACCTTTCTGATTTTGTATATTGATAACCTGCATATCTCTTGTGATTATTCATGCCCTTGAATATTCTAGTTGATATCCCCACCCCTAATATGCCTTTTTTGTTGATTTACCTCTGGTATGGTTTTAATATTTATTGTCAGGCTTTATATTTTGGCTCTTCATCTACATTATTATGAGGTTCCCGAGTTTGAATTAGTAGGGCTTATCATCCTGTTTGCTTATCTCTTGCTTATTAACAGTGATGAATCACCTAAAAGAAGACTTGAAAAATTGCATGTTATGTTTGAAGGATGTGTTATAAGCACATAATAATATGAAAGTCATTTTTGTCTTCTCTTAGCCTTCATTGCTGAAATTCAGAGAAAAATCACCCTACAACTTGGGGTGTGGTGGGGTGATAAAACCAGTGATAAATATTTTATACATAAAAGTTCATTTTATAGTTATGCAGAGTTAGTACTCTCAATCTTACATAGCATCAGGCATTTCATGTAAACTAATGAATAAATGTGAAAAGATATTGACATAATTTTGTTTATTGGTAACAGTTTTGTTCTTGTGTCTGTAACACATATGGCAATGCAACTGGCTCTCTCTCCTCATGTATATAAAGTCAGTTGTCATTCATTCAAGGTGGGATTCATTGCCAGACCCTACGTAGCCCATAACTAAACCTCTTGGCATATCTTTCCTCATTTTTATCATCAAGAAGTTTATTAAATATTTAACTTATTTTAAACAAAGACATTTCCTTAATCCACTGAATTCACAAAATGCTGTTGACTATATCAGTTAGTTGAAAGGACCATGTGAAGAAATCTTAGGATATTTTTATTAATTAATTCGTTGACTTCATACCCAGAACCAAGTTTCCCCACCTTCCTCTGCTCCAAGTCCCTCCCTCTCCCTGTCCATTTCCCTATACCCCACTTCCTGTCTCTTCAGAGAAGGGGAGACTGGCCCAACTTGAGTCATTCCTCCTTTTAACTGTTTTTTTTCCTAAACAATGAAAATGGGTCCAGTCCCTCCCTCACGTACAGCCTTGGCCCCTTTCCTGCCTTTTGTTCTCACTACAATAGTTAAACTTACTTTTTATTTTTATTTTTCAGATTGCAATTTAATGAGTGTCTCTCCCTTCCCTTTCCTCCCTCCAAACCTTGGATTTTGTCTTTTTTTATTTCATGGAAATGAGACCACTGCACTCTGATGGCACTCAATGGTGAAAGAGGGCAAGTGAGTAGAAAATCTATTGTCAGTTTCTTGAAGTGGGCTATGGTGCTGCACTGAGCAAAGATCACATTAGATTAATGGAAAAGTAGCAAAAGCACCTTCTAGCGATATGCTATGTCTGTTATTGAAGCACTACATTATAATATGACTTTGGATTTTGATTTAAAACTGACTGTCAAAACTCTGCACAAGAACAACTAAATCTGAGGCTCAGGGAAGGTAACTGATTTTTTTCACAGGTGTTTAGGTATTTTAGAAACATAGTATTTGTGTGGTTTCTGATTTCTACATTTTCCTTTGGATAATAATTCTAGGTTAAACAAAAGGGTTGTAGAAAACTGACCTTGTCAGCTCAGGAAAAAGTTTAGCCTTGGGATATGACTCATAACTTGATATTAGGCTATGTGGCCAAATTTACTTTTTAAACTATATATAATCACAAACATAATTTTTGTTTCTTTCTGATTGTTTCATATTTTTAACACCTTTTAGTTTATACTTGAAATTGTTTTATATATCACATCATTTTAATTTTTTATCATTTTATTTATTTTATGAGTATAAGTTTTTGCCTGCATATACGTCTCAGGTAACCATGTGCGTGTCTGATGCCCATGGAAGCCAGAAGAGGTTGTTGGATTTCCTGGAACTGAATTACAGATGTCCATGGGCCACCCCATGCAATTACTTAGAATTAAGCCCAGGTACTCAACAATAGCAACAAATATACTTAGCCACCGACTCATCTCTCTATCCCCATAATAACCCTATGTAATATGCTTAGTTTCTCAGTGCTTTGTTTTGTATAGAGCATCCAAAACTAAACTAAGAAGACAGATAGCATCTCTATATTATATGCTAATACCAACTTTCCTTTTAGCGGTTTTTGTACACCATTTAACCTTTAATTAGCTAATTCTTTAAAGCAGCAGTTCCGAACCACTTTCGGGGTCAAATAGCCCTTTTACAGGGGTTGTCTAAGATCATCGGAAAACACAGATGTTTACATTATGATTCATAACAGTAGCAAAATTACAGTAATGAGGTAGCAAAGAAAATAATTTTATGATTGGGAATCACCACAAAATGAGGAATTGTATTCCAGAAAGGCAACATTAGGATGGTTGAGAACCACTTTAGGAAACTTTTGTAGGATGTCAAGTATTGGTTCACCTTTAAATGATTATTGACATGTGATTGGTACCCTTCTATGATTCTTCTTATTCTTTCTTCCTTTCAGTTTTAGGGGTAAAATTAAGATTCTAGGCAATTCTATCCTTTCATTAAACCTAAATAATATAAAAGGTTATTAAGGGTAATTTTCCCCAATAGATAATTTTTTACAACACAAACAGTATAGAACTATAAATTAGCTTCTTCTTCCTGTAGGCACAATGTGTCACTATGTCTGAGTGATAACATCTAATAGGTACCACATGGAAAACGAAAATAATCAGTGATTTTTAAAGTATAATAGCTGGCCGTTTCATGACTACCTCCTTAGAGCTTAAATTTCTAGGAAGAGAACATAGTAAGAAATGTTTGGAACTACTTTTTAATATAGTGTCTTAGAAGACTAACAAGTAAGCATCCCACCAAGTATATATTATGGAATACTACATTAGATTAACCTTACTTTAGACATGTAGAAAAGTCAATTCTGCTTCTATCCTGCCTCAGTTTAGTTGCATGGTCTTGGAGAATTTGCCTATGTGTTGTTTCTGTTTCTGAGTTTAAAAACAAATGAAGTGGAACTACCTTAGATTCAGAGTCAACTCTAAGGCCTTTCTAACCCTCACAGTCATGTTTGAAATTTGAGTTTATTGTTGCCTTGTGAGCATAGCAGATCAAAAAGCTTTGTTGTAGAGAAAAGTGGTTGGGGAACCACTGAGATAGACCCTCTCTGAGATCATTCTCATCATATGGGTACAGCATTACTGATAGCCAGTCACCACCAAGTTTGTATGCCTGTCTTCAAGGACAGTAACGGTGTTTGTTGATGGTCTATTAGATGAAAACAGTTTCTCCAGTATTTTCTGCTAAGAAGCAGTTAGAAATATTCACCATTGAGCACCTAGTTCAGGCATACTTTTGTCATACCTATGTATATTCCTGAGACATTAAGCCTGAAACTAAGATTCTTAGGTACATGGTTTGTTCATGGAATGATGTCAAGAAAACCAGACAAACAAAAATCAAACAAACAAACAAAACAAAACAAAACAAAAACAGGAGAAGCAGCTAAGTGAGGACATGCCATCAGGAGAAGCATAGCTTGTTCACACAAACATGGGTTAGATCTGTGAGTGTGCCTTGCTCTGAGGTAAGAGAGAGGGAACTTTGTGTCCTTGTGTATGTCATCCATTTGGTAATGGGTTGCATTCAAGTAAACTTCCATGAACTGTACAAGGAAGTTACCCATCTTAACTCCCAAGAGAAGTACAGCTGTGAAGCAGCTGGAATATACAGAACCTGGGTTACTAATGAGTGTAAGTTTGCCTCAGTTAAGGGTGTTCAAGCAAGATAACAAGAGTATCTGCTCCAATTTTTCTTACGTTGAATCAAAATTGCACTTCACAAATATACTCCAACAAAAACTTGTTAAATGCAATTTAAATTAGGTATTTATCAAGTTCATCATTTGTATCTATGTATACTAAGAAAGACTGATCAATATGCTTGCTCTGGTAAAATTTACACTTTTGTTGGTGTGAAGAATATCATGCATATAATGTCTGTATAGTTTCAAAACTAAGGATAAGATCATGTGTTACACAAATAGTATCAGAGATAGTGTGTGAAATGATTAGAGTGATAGGGCAAAGCCTCAAAGTCCAAAAATATCTTGAGTGTTGGTAGGGTGAGTGGCTAGTGAGTGGTATTTGGAAAATATTAGGAAGTGTGACTTGATTTTAGTCTATTAAAACTCGTAAAGAAAAGCTCAGCAGTTATAGAGTAGGGGGTATTTACTCATAAAACAATTTAGTAAATTCAGAAAGGCATTAGCAAATGCATATGTTGGGAGGGATCATTAAAGAATATGTAGAGTGGCTGGATGAAAGGATTTGTGATCAAGAGGACTGAAGAGAGCTCAGCAGTAGAGGAAAGCGCCCAGCTGTAATGGAACTCTACCAACAAGTAGTGAACTCTGAAAATGCTTCCTAGGCAGT
The DNA here is from genome assembly GCA_002335545.1 of Apodemus speciosus. Classification (NCBI taxonomy): domain Eukaryota; kingdom Metazoa; phylum Chordata; class Mammalia; order Rodentia; family Muridae; genus Apodemus; species Apodemus speciosus. Next base: position 218,882 of record BDUI01000228.1, read on the forward strand.
GGTGGGCACTAAAGGTCTTTGAACATGACAATTTGCCTATTAAATGATGTATGTGGGAGAATCATTTGGACAACACATCGAAGCTGATGGACTCTCTCTCTCTCTCTCTCTCTCTCTCTCTCTCTCTCTCTCTCTCTCTCTCTCTCACCATTAAAATAGATAAACAGTCAGCGATAGATGGGAACTCTTTTGCTTAAACCTCTCATGATAGAGACTTGTATTTAAAATGCAGTTGCCCAGCTTACATCTTGTGCTTGATGATACCCAGGTTTGCAAGAACAGCTGTGTAGGGCATCAGGTAGTTTTCATTAAGGTCTTTTTAAGTGATGGTGGGGAAGCAAGACCCATTCAAACTTTCCATTTGCTTCTTGAACTAAATCCCAGAGATAATTATTTATAATCACTCCTAAATCTGAAATGTGACATTGTTCCATGAGTCACCATCTAGGTTTTAACCATGCACTAAACAAAAAAAGCACAACGTACTTCCACATAGGCAATTTGGGAAAGCATTCAGTGAAGTATTCTGCCTTTTTCTGTTCATTTCCTGAGTACAAATCTGGATTCTAACAGCCAAGGACACTCTCCAGTAATAGTGTATTCAAATAAACAGCATGTGCGGAGCACTCACTGTATGCATAGTAGGGGCTTATTACAAAAGAAATCAAATACTTTTGCCTTTCAGGATGTTGCAGTATAAATAGAATGGTCCCATCTATCTTGAGTTAGGAGTCCTGGCTGGTCAATGAGATAGGTAAGCTTAGGCATACGAGTGCCTGGACAGTTCGCTCCTAACTCAAAGGGCAACCCATTCAGCAAATGCAATTTGGAGGAATGAACTGGAAAGGGAATGGCCATCTGGGCCAGAGTGGACTAGAAGTCATGTCTAACATGTAGTGAGAAAATCATAATACAAAATGCAGGGTGCTCAGTGGTCAGCAAAACAGAAGTTAAACCAAAGGTACTGGAAATAATTCAGACTTCTCTCAGCAATGTATCTCTCAGACTCTTTTGAAAGCACAATTAAAAAGTAGTAAGGCTTTGAAATCAGTCTGAGGACAAATCTCAACCCTGCCACTTGCTAGTTGTATAAGTTCTTTGACTCTCTCAAGTTCCTGGTGAGGACAGCTATCATCATTAACAGCATAAGTTGGGCTAAACACCAGACTCACACCTAACCCTCAAGAGACTTGAGGCCCCAGTGAGTGGGGAGGTCTGGTGGGGTGGGGTTAGGGAGTGGGGACATCCTCTTGGAGGTGGGATTGGGTGGAGGAGGTGTGGGATGTGGAACAGTCAGAGGGCAGACAGAAAGGGGGATAAAGACTGGATTGTAACAAAATGTAGAGAATTTAGAGAGAGAGAGAGAGAGAGAGAGAGAGAGAGACAGAGACAGAGAGAGAGAGAGAGAGAGAGAGAAAGCACTAGACTTGGTGCCTGGCATGTAGCTTGCACTCCATCCAAGTTAGTTTTGACTACTAAAATTATGCTACAACATAATATGAAACAGATAAAATCACAAGCTATTTTTCAAAGGATATTGAATGAAATAATTTGGTAACCATTTTCCCTGTGTTATGTTTTAATTAGCAAACTAATCATTGAGTTTTACCCTGGCATTTTTATGTGTAGATTCACTTTATTAATCTTCTTTCTAGTCCTCTCTGGACTCTCTCTGGACCCTGAACTTCCCTAATTATTATTTAATATTTTAAGTCACATGAGAATACACTTATCATTATAAGATTGTTTCATACCTAAAGTTTATAAAATATTTGAGACAGAAAGGTGTAAGTCACTTGCTCTTCAAATGTTTATTATTTCAAAGCCCAAAGTATTTAAGAGTCCCTAAACTCAGTTTCCATCTGATAAGGCAATGGGACTGTAATCATTCTCGCAAGGAGAGAAAGCCAGGGCAAAGGCTACAAAATCCCACATTGAAAATGCACAATAGAAATTATTCTAATGCAATGATACTTGTTCACATGACTTTGGATGGTTATAAATGATTAAAGTGGCTCTAAATGTTTATACTTTCTGTGAACTCATGTGTTTATAGCATATGCTATCTCAATGTTGTCTAATTTTACTCCTGTTCTGCCATACTTAGTGCTAATGTCTTATGCATAATGGTAATGAGCATATATTCTCATTGATTCAGCTCAAAGTTGCTTTTTGTGCTCTTTGTAAAACTTACCTTCAAAAACTAAATTAATATATGCATTTTGTAGCTTAGCAAGAATAGAAGATTTTAATAGCTTTGATTCATAGACAGATAAAATTGTGAGGAAATGACTTCTGCAGCACTGTGTAAGGACTTATAATCTGTGATTTAATTTATTTTAACCAGAAAGTGAGATTGCAGTATAAATCTGCTTTTAAGTAGTTCAGTAACTTGGAAACAAATCTGTTGGCTGTTACCTTTGCACTTAAATTTTATTTTCTCTGACTCTAAAGTTAGCTGTCTTTCAGTCTTTATGGTCTATAGTTAGCTGTCTTCATTATTCAGACTGAGCACATTCTTAGAATACTTTCAAATATTTAGAATTTCTTTATGTGATTATATATGCACATGTGTCTGTGTATATGTGGGGGCATATCTATGTGTGCCCATGTGTGTGTGTAGTAGTCAGAAGTCCATATCAAATAATTCTCCACCATTTCATATGTTTATGTATATATGTATATAATCTATCCTCTGTGTGTGTGTGTGTGTGTGTGTGTGTGTGTGTATTGAGATCAGAAGACAATCTGTTAGGGGTTCAGGCCATCAAGCTAGTCTTGGTAGCAAGCTTCTTTCCCTGCTAAACCATCGGAACCATTTTACTGGCCCTCCACCTTTTTTTTTTCTTTATATTTCTTGTTTTTTCCTCATAGATTCAACTAGATTGGCTAGCCATCGTCACCCATAAAATTCTCTGTTTAAGCTGTTCAAGAATTTGAATTATTAGGGAGTGCCCCTTTTGTTTTGACATGGGTGCAAACTCAGATCCTCATGCTTATACATCAAACTTTTTACTGACACAGCCATCTGCCAGCCCTGACTGTTTAGAACTTCTATGTCTTCAAGCACTCCTCAAAAAGTTCAAAACAGCACTGGTTACTGTAAAAGATCACTGGGCAAACTACTGTGTTATCTCTGAAATCTAGAAGCTCGCCTGTAACATGACTCCTATATAGTTAAAAAGTTGGTTATTATGGAGTGATTGGTAGGCTACAGTCTGTAGGATGGTACAAAGTTCTGTAAAAGCTGAAGTTCAAGAGAGATGATTTGGTTGGTAAACTGATTATCTCACAAACATGAGAACATAAGTTCAATCCTCATCACCCATGTGGAAGAGCTGAGCATAGTGGTACGTGCTTATAATGTCAGTTCTTGGAAGATGGGGATAGGTGATAGGTGCATCTTTAGGACATGAGTTACAATCAGTCTAATTAGTGAAATGCTCCAGGTCCCAGTGAGAGACCCTATCTCAAACCATAAGGTACATCTCTTACCTCCACATATATACATTTATGAGTCTGCACTCACAAATATACACACACATACACAAAATAACTTTTAACATGCACACGAAGAATTTTTAAAGAATATGTTCAAAACAAAATCCCACTGTACTCCATTAAAACTAGCAGCTAACAGGGAATGATTTTGGAATGTATTTATATGTCAATAAAGTTTTAAGATCCTCTTTAAAGGAAATTGCCAATGACTAGAAATGCATATATTAAATAAATTTAGCCATTGTCTAGTTCACCTTCACATATACGCTTGGTCTCAATTTGGTGTGAAATACATTTAGAATATTTTTGTAAAAGTATTTTATATGAAAAAAAGCTTATAAGAAAATGCTTGAATCTCCATATTATGAATGAAATGGTATTCCACACAGAGGCATGAGGACAAGCCAAACCCCCATAACACAGGGAAATATCTTCAAGAGCCAATGACCTTTCATTTAGCCTTTGAATAGGAAGAGTCATTCTTTAGCTAGACAGCTTGCTGGAAATAAATAACAATGGGATTACAAAAAGGAGCAGAGATTCATCTTTTCCCTACATCTCTGAAACTCTGAAACAGTAATATGGCACTAAATTTATACAGATAATGGTTTGATTGACCTACCCTACTCAGTTCTTCTCCCATTGTGATTTTGTTTGAATGGCTTTTAAATTTATTCCTAACGAGGCTACTAAGCTGTCTGCTATAATGTTAAAATGTTCTTCTCCCCCTTTTCAAACACCATGGGAACCGTAGCAAATTCCAATTCCTTGATATTACATTCATGTTCCCATGGGTGCCCCTGCCCAGGATCATTTATTTACCTGTGAATCTTTTTGGTGTGGGAAGGCTAATAGAAAAGGGAGACAAAATAGTAAATAGTTTTGGCTTTCTGGAAGCGACATGAAACAATACAAATGAAATGTAAAGTTCTGATAATTGGGTGTTAAAATGCATACACAAGCAAAGTCAGAACAGAGAGGCTACATACAATAAGAAGAGCACAAACTTCAGAACTAATTGATTGACCTATGCTCAACTTACAGTGTCTTTGAGATTTGTGTATAGAAGGAATTACTTGATAGGATTTGTGTGTTAACCCAGTGAGAAACATGTTAAAGTAGATGCTATCCCTAAATCCTAATTAATGTTAGGTGATGTGATTCTCATGGACCAGTATTATGAGGCTGTAATTTGGAGGTAGATTCATTATTTAGTCTAGATTGGAAGGGAATTTATTCTAACTGGTGTAGAAAGGTAGCCATCTTCTCTGTAATGAACATAATGGACCTTAGAAAATCATAGCCTATCACACGCCTGCTCAGCACAACATATGTAATGCAGTTTAATGACTGTAACTTCAGGCATCAGCCTAAAACTACTTGGAGGTAATATTGCTTTGCATTGCAATTTCAGTGAAGTAGACTGGCAGAATACAGCTCAGTTTTACAGTCTGACCTCTTGTTCATTACTTAAAGCCACAGTCTTTTTTAATCTTTCGATTTTTTTCACTTTGCAAGCTGTTTCTAAGACAGACAGTGTGTCATGTGATAACTGAATTTCAGATTCTAAAAATACATTTAGCTCTATCATTCTAGATGATAAACCTATTTAATGGAGAATTTTCTTTTACTGCTGGTTTGATCAATAAATTAAGTAGATTGATTAAGTCAGGCTGTCAGGACCAAAGACTGTCACTAACTTAGCCAGACACATTGGACCATTTATCAGAGACAGAGGGTGGAAAAGGGCAAACATTGTCCTATAATTCAGTAACAAATATAACCAAATAGGTCACAGCGAACAACACTACCACTTGCCTCTATCTCTATATGAAGTAGATAATGTTAAAACATGGGGTTGTTTGGCTCTACCTGTATAGAAATCATGAGTCAGCTCAGAGATGTTTTTCCAGGTATGATAGATAGTCTTGGTCTTAAACACCCAAAGCCTATGTGCTGCACTTACCAGCCAAGAAGATTTATTCTCCAATCCCTGAAAATGAGGGGCCTATTGTTCAAGTCCCTAGGTTTTCAGGTCAGAGGCGTGATACTCTGCCTTTAACCACTGTCAGCAATAACACTTAGTAGATTTTTTTATCCTTCACTTCCAGTAGCACTGGAGTAGTAACAAACATCATCAATAATTACCTAGCACTGTAGTACCTGCTGGTGTTACAGTTCTCTGGTGGTCTTGGATCATGGAACTTTCCACCTCTACAGTAGCTAGCTAATGTCACAGATAGTGAGCCTACGGTGTTGAGGACATTTGAGAGCTAAAGCTGGGCATCTCTGTATTACTCCTTCAATTTCTCCTCTATGGCATATCATAGACATTTGCTTTCATTCTTCCTAGCCCCTCTGTACTTCATTTCACTGCTTGCTCTCTGTCCTGAGTGATAGTGGTTTTCATGAGTATCTGGCGTTCATCAAAGCATGTGTTGGCAACATATCTGGAGTCAGTTGCAAACTGTTGTAGCTGTGACTGTGTCTTCTGGAACTAGACTTAAGCTTTGATAGCAAACAGCATAGTGGAGTATTGATTTCTCAGGGAGTCAATGGGCTTCTCACAGGAGTCAGGCATGAATGAGAAGAACCATTGGAATGCTTTTCTGATAATCTTCTACCCAAGGAGCCTGAGTACCTTAAAGTTTTGAGAATTAAATTATCTTAGCCCTTAACATTGTATTTAAAGAAAAAGGAAACATGGAAAAGAATGCTTATAAGAAAGCAATGTCATAAATATTATATTGATATAAAAGTGTTCTAAAAATTCTAGTTCCTGTCTGTATCCTAGGGACTGGTGGATACTGATCAATCTTTTACAAACTAGATCAGTGGTTCTCAGCCTATGGATCATGACTCTTTTGGTGGTTGCATATCAGATATTTGCATTATCATTCATAACAGTAACAGAATTACTGTTATGAAGTAGGAATAAAATATGTTTATGATTGGTGGTCACCACAAGTTGAAGAACTGGAATAAAGGGTCATAGCATTAGAAAAGCAGAGAGGCACTGAACTAGAGCATACAAATCATCTCAATATAATGGGAAGGAATGTTTTATTTTTATTAGCTTGCTTGACATTTTTCCTGTTTTTCCATATAT
>BDUI01000228.1:225604-247397 GCA_002335545.1 Apodemus speciosus
TTTGTAACTGAAGTAAAGATATGCCTGACATAGTATAAAGCAAACATGTATTAAACATTATCCTTGCTTTCATGAAACATATATAAAAACAGCATGAATAGAAAAATTTTTAAAAGATAATAATGGGAATACAGATGTAGCACAGTGGGATTTGACTAATATGTATGAGATCCTGACTTCCATGTCTAGTATCAAATAAAAATAGGTCTTAGTGAATAATCATACCTATAAAGTAGGAATAAATTTGTTAAATTGGAATATGGGATCAGAAAAAATGTGAAACAGTTACTAATGAGTGTTCCAGTTAATCACTCAAGGTGCCCTGTGGTCTTTCTAAATACATTGCCCCTTCTACCCAAACTGTGTTCCTCCCTGCTTTTTGGTCCCTTTCCATAGATTTTGGGTTTCTTGGCATCTAATGGTGGCTTTGTGAAATCTGGCATTGACTTCTCCCTAGTATTTTTATCTCTCCTTCCAGAATTTTATTTTTAGTCATATAACCTAGATGCCTAAACTGCTTTAAATGGTTTAAAAATACTTGAATCTCCTTCTTTACCAAATGTAAGTATAAATAATGTCAGAGGCTTATATGTCCAGCATTTGAAGTGACTGTGTTCCCAAAAATGGTTTATAGAATATTGTTATATATTTTTTTAGGATTTTGTCTTATAAAGCTAAAGGTGATCTCTAAGAATTCTATTAAAAACAGCTATCCATCAATTTATTAACCAATATTTGTTGCATGTCCATATATGCCAGGCATATGTGAACTCCCAGGGCAATAAGTACTCTTGAAATGATTTTAATAAACACACAAACACATGGATACAAATAAATTTTCTCTTTCATATGTGCACAGAACATGAAAAATTGTAACAGGAAAAGCATGTATCAGGAAAATAAAAACTAAGAAGAAAACACTTTGGATTTAAAGAATAAACAACAATTTGTTGAAATGTCAAGGTACAATTTAGAAATGTTTTAATGTTGAAATGTAAAAAACAAGTGAAAGACATCTGGAAAGACTAAAATATACTTAAATAGAGATATCTTTTAACTCACATTAAAGAAGTGAATTTGGAGATGGAGAAATGGTTCACCAGTTCAGAAATTTGGGTATGTTGTACCTTCATTTTTGTTAAATTCTAAAAAGTCCTTATTTCTTAATTTCTTCACTGACCAAGTTATCATTAAGTGGTTATTCAGCTTCCATGTATATGTGGGTTTTCTGTTATTTTGTTCTCATTGATGATCAGCCTTAGTCCAAGGTGGTCTGATAGAGTGCATGAGATTAATTCAATCTTTTTGTATCTATTGAGACTTTTTATTAGATATTTTCTTTATTTACATTTAAAATGTTATCCCCTTTCCTTGTTTACCCTCCAAAAACCCCCTATCCCATCCCCTCTCCCCCTGCTCATTAATCCACCCACTTCTGCTTCCCTGTCCTGGCATTCCCTTATACAGGGGCATCTAACCTTCTCAGGACCAAGGGCCTCTACTCCCTTTGATGTCGAACAAGGCTGTCCTCTGTTGCATCTGCATCTTGGAGCCATGGGTCCCTCTGTGTGTACTCTTTGATTGATGGTTTAGTCCCCAGGAACTCTGGGGTTATTGGGAGGTTCAAATTGTTGTTCCTCTTATGGTGCTGCAAACCCCTTCAGCTCCTTGGGTCCTTTTTCTAGCTCCTCCATTGGGGTCCCTGTACTCAGTTCAATGGTTGGCTAAGAGTTTCACCCTCTGTATTTGTCATGAACTGGCAGAGCCTCCCAGGTGACAGCTATATCCAGGTCTGGTCAGCAAGCACTTGTTGGCATCCACAATAGTATCTGGGTTTTGTAACTGGTACATTTACAGAATGGAATACTACTCAGCTATTAAAAACAATGAATTCATGAAATTCTTAGGCAAATAGGTGGAACTAGAAAATATCATCCTGAGTGAGGTAACCCAGTCACAAAAGAACACACATGGTATGCACTCACTGATAAGTGGATATTAGCCCAGAAGCCTGGAATACTCAAGATACAATTCACATATCAAATGATGCCGGAAGAAGAAAGAAGAACAAAGTATGGATATTCTGGTCCTTCTTAGTAGGGGGAACAAAATACCCACAGGAGGAGATACAGAGACAAAATGTGGAGCAGAGACTGAAGGTAAGATCATCCAGAGACTGCCCCACCTAGGGATCCTTCCCAGAGGTAGTTTATCAAAGCAGAACAAATTCATAGTGAAGCTAATTTGACTTAGTCAGCTAGGAGAGGACTTTTGAACCAGAATTGCTGAATTGAACCAGCCAACCAGAGTTCAGAAAGAACTAGAAAGGGTGAGCTTATTCAGAAGTAAGCCTACCTGAGATATCACCAACTTTTGGAGAAGACAAGTTAGTTTTACAATGAACTACTTGCCCTTGAGAAGTTATTGGTTACTATCATTAAAAATATTGTTCTCCAGAATTTGAATGTAGAAATGCTAACCCTTTAGCTATTCAGAGTTTTCTAGAGATGGAAATTTTAGAGGTGATTAAGGTAAAATTAAGCCAATAAAGTATGTTTTGAACCAAATGAACTCATGTATTTACACACTTCTGTACTTAGCTATAAATGAAGGTGTGATTATTTATATGTTATTAGAATAGACTATGAAGTAGACAGAAGACCACATGAAGGTACAGGAATAATCCACAAAATAAGGAAAGAAGCTCTTAAAAGAAACAATTCTAACATCTTTGTGGCAGACTCTTTTTCTCTGGAGCTTAAAAAATATTTTCTACTGATTAAGGTATATAGTATGTGACATTTTCTTCACACCCTAACAAGTGAATGCAATTACTGAAAGCATTGCTCTGAAATTTTCAAGTTGTTTTTTGAAAATAAGTATAAGAGAAATTAGTGAATCTACCTTAATATGTTGAGAGAGACAGAACCAATACTCTCTGTTCAGAAAATTATTCCAGGAAGAGTGTAGAGGAATGGACAGCTGTCACTGTTATTAAAAACAGAAAGACTAGTTAGGAGAATGTTTGAGTTCTTCATTGCCTAATAAGTACCAGAGTATTCTTCTTTCTTGCGAGGGATCTAAACAAATTGACAAATGAACAAGCTAGAGATAGAAGCAATATCCTTAATGTGGAAGAGGTATATATGTAGGAGGTAGCTGTGGGTAAGAACTAAATAGAAGTTGGCATGCTCTACACTTCAAACTGAAACTTTAACAGCACAGTCAAAGGGTATATAGATGTGTAAAGAAATGATACCAACTCAGATCATTGCCAGCCAGTTATCTCTGCAAATTCCTTTCTACTGAGAATACAAAGGCACCTCATCTACTGCATTGAGGAATGATCATTTGATCATGTAAAAAGCACTTTCTTTGAGGAGATGGTTGAAGGGGGATATACTCATCCCCATTTATTATACTGTCCTAGAGAATGAGATGTTTCACTGTTCTATCTGCTACATAAGATAGAAGCTAGTACTCAATTCCCTTTCTATTATTTTCTACCACAAAATCATCCAGTTACAGATTACAGAGCTAAATCTTGAGAATAAGTTAAGAAATTCCTCTCGGGCTGCTATAATCTTATGCTCGACAAAATTATTTCATGTCTGGAATAGATTAACTGTCAACAAAAGTTAGGGGCACATTTGTTAATTCATGAAGCACTTCTCCAGCTTGTAAACAACAGTTGTCTTTTTACTACCTAGCTCCACTAATCACAAACAGTTTTTTTGAGAAATAAGATGTAATTGTATTTATGACCAAAATGATTTAGTTTAGAATTTCCCTTGGACATATTTGACCTCTTAGAAGTTTATCTCTGCCATGGCATACATAGTTCATATTTTGAGTTTACTGACTTCATCTAATTTTAACTATGAATTTAAAAGTGATCACTTTGCTGGGTGCTTCTTTAATATGAAGCTATCCTTCATGTAAAGTATATGGCTATCTTTAAATTTTGGGCTCCTAATGTTCTATACACTTAAGAAAACCTTAGTGTAGAGATATCAACTGGAACTCTTATTATGAGGCAGAAGGAATGCAAGCCAAGCAATTAGTTATTCTCCTTGAATTCTGCATGTTGTCTTGTTAACTGACTTTCATTTAGCCCCCAGGCTATGTTATAAAGAACTTTAGGATTCACTTGTTGTGCTTTCCTTTCCTTTCCTTTCCTTTCAGTTTTACAGATTGATCAATTAACTTCAGAGGCCAAGCAGAAAGAGATCCCCTCAGGCTAAAAATAGTCCTCATTTAGAAAGAATTACTAAGTCTCATGTTCTTTGCTTGTTCCTGAGCTCTGAAAACTTCAAGGGGCCTCGCCATGTTTCTGGAACATATCCTAATGCAGAAATGAAGGAGGAACATGACAAAGTAACTGCTTCAAGTAGAAGAAAACTACAAGCCAATAACATTGAGGGTAGAATATTGGGAATATGTTTAAAATGTTCACTGTGTTGGATTCAGAACATGTACTGGCAAGTCATTGTATGAACAGTCTCTCTTGTATATAATGCTGTACTTTTAGGGACAGTTGAATGAATGAATGAATGCATATATGCATGGATGGATGGATGGATGAATTAATGAATGATGATTCAAATGTTAACTACACAAATAAAACGTTACTTTTGTCTTATGACTCAGAGGGTGTGTAAATGAATAAACTCCATGGGAGCAGAGTTTCGCAACTTTACAGTCAAAATTCCTTAGTGAGCTATATAATCAATTTAGTAGGTTCACATACAGCACTTTAAAACAACTGAATGGGAGAAAATAAAAGGTATTTTAGTACACTGTACATAAGGTTGTTCATACTTTGCTAAATCTTTATCTTGACTATGTATATAAGCATATACTTGATTATGAGTAAAATATATTTTTATTTAGTATGACTCATGGTCAAAAATAGTCTGCAGCTAGCATATTGTGGCTCATGAATCAGATTTGGCATGTCACCTCTTTTCTAAGTAGCATTTTATTGAAACAGAGAACTTAGAATTTACAAAGCCTAAACTATTTACTCCGTGACTCGACCAGAAAAGTTAGTGTTCTAAGTAACTGGAAACTTTTAGACATAGTGCACCTGCTTTTGGTGGTTTAGGTTTTTGTTTTGTTAAGCAAGGCAAGTATAAAATTTCAGTGAGGTTGGAATCCTATCTGTCTTACATATCTTACACCTTTGAACTTATAAAACATAATTAGCAGTGTTTTAAAACTTACTTGTAACACTGATTGAACCTACCTAGTGTTAAATACTTTGAAATGATCTCTCCATAGGCATGCCTTTACAGAACATGGCCACATGCATTGGTAGTCATCTGACATTATCAACCTAGTATATAGTAGTGTCTCTTTATCCTCAGCAAACCTTGCAATCATTGCAGAAACTATTACGCTGAACTTAAATCTTATAGATGTGCTTGAAAACTGTGTAGCTTTGAAAATAAAAGCCCCTGTGCAAATGTGATTGGAGGAGGTGGAGCTGCAACTCAATGATGCATAGGATACAAGAGGCCAGGAGTTCAAGTCCTAGTACCAGCAAAGCCAGAAAGTTAGAGTTCTAGCATAAAAATAGTCAACAGAGAAAGAATACAGACGAGATGAGAGTGTTGTATAATAAGTAAAGCAGTATAAGTAACACTGTTTCTCCCCCTACTCCCAAATCTTAACTATTGGACTTACTCAACAGAAAGATATTTTTAATATCCTCATTAATATTTATTTAAGCCATCTTTTGGAACTTACATGCAAGAGCTACAGTAAATAATGGGAACTACAACATGGTATTTGGTAGAGGACAGAAGTTTAGTAATGTACACACAGTATATAAAAAAAAGTGCCTGTGGACCAAGCTGAGTAGACTCTGCATTTGTCCTATATGAAATGGGAGGTCATAAGAGTCTTAGGATCAGGAGAACTAAAAACATTCTTTGAAGGTTGACTAATGGGCTGGGCATGGTCATGTATAGATGGAGGAATGCCAGATAGAAGATAATTTTAGTTGAAAAATAATAAGTGGCAGCAGAGAGTGCAGCAAGCCTGTGAACCAACTCATGAATAATGATATGAAATTTATTTAGGAAGTATAACCAAAATATTTGTGGAGAATGACAAGAGATTAAACTAGAAGTTAAGTAGAGACCTCTGATGGAGACCCTTTTACACCACATTAAAGAAATCAATCTTTATCATTAAAGGAAGCCAAGGAAACAATGATGGAAAAAAATTAAACTCATCCTCAGTATAAAAAGTTGATTATAGATAGGCAAATCCAGAGGTATTGAGACCCATTAGGAGAGTCTTTCCTGGAGACCTAGTTAGAAAGTGATTTTAGTAAGACTCTGTCTGGTTATATAAACACATTAAGGTCCTACTCTCTTCTCTGAAACACAAGTGGAATAATTCAGTTGGAAGAGTAAAACAGTTCAGTTGTGTTGCAAGATTAGAAACATAGCCTAGAATGTTATACTATTTCCTTAAAGTTCTGAGATTCTATGCTCATGTGTTCCTAGACATACTAAGACTTGTGCTGGGATATGTTATTCTTTTTATTTACTTTACTTGTTACTTATATGTGCTATAAAGAGAATTTAAAAAGTAGTTAATCTCTTACTTCCTTTTATTGTTGTTTGAAGTCTGCTATCAGTGATATGTGAAACAGCAACAACTAAATAGGAAAAAAAGGTCTTGATGTCTTTCCCCAATGGGGTACCTGTCATTGTAACATTATTTGCCATGTATAACGTTTTTTATTTCATCCCTAAAGAAATATTAGTGCCCTTTTTGAGATAGTAGATATTTGCATAAATCCAACATTTCCTGTGACACTGTACCCTTGCAATTAGTCTTTCTAGGGGGAAGAGATTATAGTCATCTATGAATTACACTGCTATTTAATTTCTATACAAATCAATTTTATTTTGCCAAATACAAAGTCTACTTTGCAGGGCTAATGAATCTACATGGATCCTCAGATTTAAAAACAGTCTCCAGTGAAATAAGCTCTCTTTTTTCTTTTCTTTTTTTAATCTTTAATTGAATATTTTCTGTATTTACATTTCAAATGCTATCCCCTTTCCTGGTTTCCTCTCTGAAAACTTCCTATCCCATCCCCTTACTCCTGCTTCTATGAGCATGCTCTCATACCCATTCCTGCTTCTTTGTCCTGGCATTCCCCTACACTGGGGCATCAAGCCTTCACAGGACCAAGGGCCTCTCCTCCCATTGATGTTCAACAAGGCCATCCTCTGCTACATGTGTGCCTGGAGCCATGGGTCCTTCCATGAGTACTCTTTTATTGGTGGTTTAGTCCTTGGGAGGTTTGCGGAGTCGGGGTGTCTGGTTGGTTGATATTGTTGTTCTTATGGGGTTGAAAACCCTTTCAGCTCCTTCAGTCCTTCCCCTAATTGGGGACCCTGTGCTCAGTCCAATGGTTGGCTGTGAGCATCCATCTCTGTACTTCTCAGGCTCTGGCAGAACATCTCAAGAGACAGCGATCCCAGGCTCCTGTCAGCAAGCACTTGATATCCACAATAGTGTCTGGGTTTGATGTCTGTATATGGAATGGATCCTTAGGTGAAGCAGTCTCTGGATGGCCTTTCCTTCAGTCTCTGCTCTACTCTTTGTATTTCCTACCATGAGTATTTTTTTCTCCATTCTAAGAAAGACTGAAGCATTGTAATCTTTCTCATAAAAACAAGAAATGGCCTGGAGTCAGATGTTCTCTTGCCATTTTGATTTAACACTGATGTTTTAAGGGTTTTTTGAATGATTTTTTTCTGAATGTGTGGTTAACTTACTTAAATATTCACTTCCTTTAGTATCAAATACTAATTGTTGTAGAGAATAATATTTAAGTTCCTTGGTCTCCATTGTAATGTTCTGAAAAGTTTWTATAAGGGATTTTAGAACATCTAATCCTTATGTGTCTGTTTAATGGGAGAATATTTTGCATATCTTTAGTGTCTCTGAATCACTTCTCTAGCAAATAGCTATAAATACATTTTTAATATTTTTAGTTTTAATTTTAATTGAAAAAATATACTCATACATTTGGTGTCATAGTATAATTTTAAGAATTATTTGAATAATGTAGAATGATGAAATCAGGATAATCAATATGTCCATCACCACACACATTTTTGGTGAGATACTAGAAACATATTTTTCACCAATTCAAAATGTGAAAACATTGTTATTATCTATGGCCACTCTGCTATTATAAATTAATTTTAGTAACATTTTCCTTAAAAATATTTTCTCTAGTAGTCATTAAAAAAATAGTGACTATTTATTGAATTCCTATAATACAATTGGCACTGGGCTAGGCATATTTTTTAAATATGCATTATTGATGTCTTATTTCCAACTTACAACACAATAAATGGATTATTTTTTAAACTTTGCTTTATTTAAAAAGGCAATAAAATATTATTTATCTTGTGAAGAAATATAATGGAGAGGTCACTAAATTGTCTTGGGTTATGGCTTTATACTTAACTATGAACAATAATAATGACTGACATGTATTGACTGCCTGCTTCATGCCAGCACTTTTATCTGGATATTAGCAACACATGTAGTATAAACTTACACTTAAGAACTGAGAGTCTAGAGGATGGAGCAATTGGCCAAAGCCACAGCATACACTACACGACTGATATCAATGTATGGTTTTTACAGATTCTAATATGTCTTCACAAATACTGCCTAGGTTATCTACATACTGTCACATATGTCTTTAGAACATCACAGAATGAATAATGTATAAGGATAAGAAGTATATATGACATGGTTATGAAAGATAAAAAGTTCAAGGTCAAGTAGCCATATCTGGAAAAGTCCTGTTTTCTCATGTAGAGTCCCAAGACAGTAAGGGGCATAACACAGAATGAAGGACTTTGTGTTCTAAGGCACCACCATAATGGTCTTAAACTTAATTAGGCCATAGCATCCCCACCTTCAAAGTGGTACAGTAGCAATAAATTCTTACTCTCTGACTACCACATGAAGGGGATGAATGATCAGCATGAACATTGGTGGAGTCATTTATAACTACAGCACCTTTAAAAAATGTCTTCCTACTATATTCTGTATACTTTGGAAATTATTTTGTCTATAATTTTTGTCTTGATATAATTTTAATTGATTTTAATTAAACTGTTAGATCCTGTCCTTCTAACAGAACAGAATTGCCTTCAGGAAAACCTTAAGCCCTTTTATTTGGTTATTTTTGTTATTTCTAAGTTATCTGTTATAAGTAAATACACTGACTACTTTATGGAGCATTTTCTCCCTCCCTCCATCCATGTATCTACATATCTATGTATCTATGTATCATCTATGCATCTATGCATCTATGTATCTATGTATCTATGTATCATCTGTGTATCTCTGTATCTATGTATCATCTGTGTATCTATGTATCTATGCACCTATGTATCATCTGCGTATCTATGTATCATGTATCATTTATGTATCTATGTATCTATGCATGTATCTCTATCTATCTATCTATCTATCTATCTATCTATCTATCTATCTATCTATCTATCTATCTATATGTGACAGCAGTCCAAACTCTAGAATGCTTTGTCAAGATAATTTTATTCTAAATGTAAAATTAACCCAATTATATTTCTAGTCACTTTCTTAACCATACCCAAGAGTCTGGAAGACATTTTCACATATTTTCTAACATGGAGAAAAAAATCAAACTAAGTATTTACATAAATTCCTGAATGTTCATAATTGAAACTAGTATGGTTGAAGATGTTTTGGGGTTTAAAAAGATTCACTGAAAGAGGAGGTCTATTCATAATTATCTGAATATGTCAGACTAATTTGTCAAAGGTAATGTTTGCTTACAAACATACTATACTTAAGTTTTCTACTAAAAGAAAATTTTCTTTTATAATGAAGCTGCCTTTTCAGATATTTCCACTTATAAAAAGTAAGCTATGGTCCGCTTTTCCATTTATGCAATTTATATTTATAGTTATTATATTTATTATAACCTTTTTATTATTTAAGAAAATATGTGATTATAGCCTCTTATTTTTCTGAATGAGTTTTACTAGTTAAAATGTGCCTAATTTTAGAGTCCACTCAGTAAGAAAGGAGTTTATGTAAATAACAAATTCCTAAAGGCCTTGGAAGGATTCTGAAAGAGATGCACGGAAGTGATTAGAATATAAACATAGGTATCATAGATGTTGATGGAGTATTGATGAGTACTTTTTCTCTTCTTGTTAATGCATATCATAATCAGAACTTCCTGACTCCTGACAATTAACATCTTGATATAATAGTATCATATGACTTCAGTTATTTAAAAATATTCTGTGGTGGTCAATTTTATAATTTCAACTAGATAAGAAATTCCTTAAGATCAAGGATCATGGTTTGGTTTGGTTTGTCTCCATTATAGAACATTCAGCTTTCTAAAGTATTCATGGTGTGTGTTTAGGTCATTGTTAAACTTTACCTGAGGTCCTACATAATCTGTATGTACTTCTCATCTAGATGGTACATAAAACAAAAAGGATAAACTATATCACTACAAATGATTGGTAATGAGCRTAGAAAGCTAAAGTTGTAGATGAATCATTAAAGCTTCACAAAGAGTGAAGGATCTGGACTCAAAATATACATTTTTAGGGTATTGAAATCTAATTTACTACAGGTTATAAACAACCTATTCATAATAGGCTCAAGCTTTCTGGGAACTACAACTCAAATAATTTCAAAGTTTTCCTTTACTAAAGCAAATTTTCAAATCTATTAAAGCAAGGACTTGTCTAGAGTCACAGAAAAAGCCCACAGGAGTGGATCTCTAAAATCTTAGCTTCATCAGCTGCATAATAACTGTGCCTTGGGCCTTTGTTGCGGCCATAAGTTTGAGGGCAAGGCACTATACTGTAGTTCCATATATGAAGTACACACCCAGAAACTTAATAGCTTCTAAAATGCCTCCATTGGTTGGATTGCAGTACTAAAGATAATTTACTACTTATCCTACCCTTGAACTATGTAACAGTAAAGTCAATAAAGAGATATAAATACTAGTCTGGAACTAGTGAGTGTAAGAACTAAGACAGAGACATTGCTGAAAACAATTTCCAAGAAGACTCTTATAACCCATGTCCTATTCAAATCTTCCACAGGAAGTATGCTCACATATTCAAAGAAAATGAAATCTTACATAAAAATTGTAAAACATATGAGAAACTTCAACACTGAGGAAACTCCAAAAAACCAACAGATGGGAGAATTCATATGCAAGCAACCATAGAGAGTAAAGCAATATAAAAGCAACTTCAAAGTAAAAATGAATGTATATGTATATGTATGTATAGATACACATATCTATATTATATATAGAGAGAGAGAGAAAGAAAAAAGAGTAGTCCCCAACTTATGGTTTTTCTTATGATTTTTCTCACCTTTATGATAATGCAAAGGTGATATGCAAAATAGAAACCTGTCTTTGAGCTTATTTTTCTTGGCTAGTAAGAGCCATCTGTTCCTTATTTGCAGTGTTGGGAAGTGACAGCATGCTTTAGCTTACAAACAGCCATATGATCACAAAGGTAAATACCCGATATAGTTAAGTATCCGTGTTACCAGCCGCCTTTGTATGTGGATATTCAACAAATTCTGTAAGGCATCTAATAATTTGTTACCAGTATGGCTTTTGATTGTGTGTAACTATAAGCAAATATAAGTATTTTAAGCATATTTTATGTAGACTTGACTAAGTTATGATGTTTGGTGGACTTGGTACATCAAGTACATTATTTGCTTAGAATGTTGTAAATTTAGTATGTGCTTATCAAAACATAACGCCTTTGCAAGTCAAATAATACACACATAAATACATACATGTATACATATATAAAATATGCTTTATATATAATACATATATATGTATATGTATATACATATATGTGTATATATACATATATATATAAACAACATAGCCTTTGACTTATTTACTTAAAAAGCAACATGAATTTATTTCCAACATCTCAAATCTAGAATCATATTAAAGCCTTTTTCCTGGCTCATAGAAAAAAATCACTATTTTGGGTCATTTTTTTCATAAGTATATTTGTCATATTTATGAGATTTCTACTCTCACTACCTAATTACCATTACCTCCAAGAAAGTAACATCTAAATACCATCACAATGGAGCTTAGTATCTTGACATGTGAATTTACGAGTTATATACATTCTGTCTATTGCTGTCTTCAAACATAAATAGTATTTTGTCTCATAGAAGCTGTGGTGATTAATCTCAACTGTTAATTTGTTTGGATTCAGAAAATCCTAGAACATTAGACTTTTGGGGCATGTCTATGAGAGAGAATTTCCAGAAAAAAAAAATCAGAAAAACTAGAAGATCCACCTTGAATGTGGCCATCAACTTACCAAGGGTTGGAGCATTGGACTGAATCAAAAGTGGTGAAGAAAAACAGCTAAGTGTCCAAGTTCCCTACCCTCTGCTCCCTGATATAAAGACTCTTCACTATAATAAGTTCCTGATACCCTGACTTCTCTGCTGTGAAGAATTCATTCTCCCCACTCAATATGGGATTCAACACAAATACTTTCTTCTCTAATTTAGTCCTTCTCAGTCATTTCATCATGACAATGAAAAAAGAGACCAATATGGATATCTATTATCTTCTAATTGACATAAAACTATTTGAGGTTATTTTTTTCAAGCTAGACATTGAACTCAGGGCTTTACACATGCTGGGCAAGTACTCTACCACTGAGACAGATCCTTATTCTGATTTCCCATTTGTATTAGGATTATTTTAAGGTTCGCTATGAATCTCCATATCCTCTTTACTCTGGAATTGATACCATAAAGGAACAGGCCTTGTATGAGCTATTGACTGACATTTTCATTTGAGACGGGAGAAGAGGATCAGAGTAAGGAATTCCTTGGTGGCTCTCGGAAGTCATAGAAAGCAGCATGCATCACTTCCCTCACTCTTATTGGTGACTGCTAATCACATGTCTAGGCATGATGAAGATGTAGACAAGTACATAATATTCCTGAAGGAGCATCCAGTGCATATTTATTACAAAGGATATTAGCCATGACTGTGATAACTAAAAATAATTGATTATCCAGTGATTCTCTGATTTGTTTATGGAAGCCTTATAAAACTTATATGTAGTTTCTCCTATATATTTGGATAATCTTACCAAGAAATGATTTATTGATATACTTAGGAGTATATATTTTCCTTTTATCTGAGCCTAAATATGTAGACATGGATGCCATTTCTTTATACTTCCTGTTTAAAAAATTTCCTAAGGAAATAGAAAATTTATGGGAAGAATTGGGGGAGGGCAAACGGTAATCAGAATATGTTAAATGAAAAATATCTATTTTAAATAAAAAGAAAACTTTTTCTATCTGGGGATGGTAGGAAGTGCTCTAGTTTCAAGAGCAAGAAAGGTAGAAGTATATCTTGGGACAAGGAGACAGAGACTACATTGGAAGTAAGGAGACTGTTTCTAAAATGGTTCTTTCCTAGTCTTCACCATATCTGTCTATAGATCCTTAAAGTTATGTTTTAATTCTTTAGAAACATGCCCCCTTAAAACTGAGAATGTGCCTGGAATCATGGGTAGAGAAAATGGGGTGGAACATGTTGTGATAGTTCATATATGATTGGCCCAGGGAGTGACCCTATTAGGAGGTGTGGCCTTGTTGGAGTAGGTGTGTCACTGTGGGTGTGGGCTTAAGACCCTCACCCTAGTTGCCTGGAAGTCAGTCTTCTACTAGCAGCCTTCAGATGAAGATGTAGAACTCTCAGCTTCTCCTGCACCATATCTGCCTGGATGCTGCCATGTTTCTGCCTTGATGACAATGGACTGAACCCCTGAACCTGTAAGCCAGAGCCAATTAAATGTTGTCTTTATAGAACTTGCATTGGTCATGGTGTCTGTTCACAGCATTAAAACCCTAACTAAGACACATGTTTTTCTTTCATCATCAGGAAATATTCAATAACCTTGCTATGAATGCCAGGACAGGGTGGTTTCAACAGGAACAGTCATCTTCTAGCCACAAATCAGGTCTACTCCTTGGACTGGATATTGATGCTGCCATGAGAGAGGAAAGTGAATAAAAGGAAAAGGCATGTTAATTTCAAGCTCCATTTAGAAATGCACTAGAAAAATCAATGGCTGGTAAATAGAAAATTGGCAAAATTGGCAGGAAGAATTTTTTATTCAAGCTCAGAAGGGTGCAGAATATAAATCTGCACACTGACCAGATAATAACCAAATAAAATAATGATAATAGTCAAAAGGCACTTGACAAGGCTTTTTCCCCCCAATGATTTAGTGTACTAAGGAATGACTTAATCAGATTCACTGACCCAAGTGCCTGTCATTGGAAATTTAGAGATTAAACTTTTGAATATACTTTGTTATTAGGCTTGTCCTGTAGCATCATTGACTGTACAGGACAAAGGAATGTAAACCATATAGGAATGATTAACTGAAAACTTTAATGATGAAGATATTTAAGAAAACTGGATTCTAGTGAGTTACACTCAAGGGGTTCATCAGGCTTAAATATAACTTTCTCTTATAAATATAGTACAATTGCCATGAGTTTTCCAGTTTCATGTTTATAAATATGGCACTTTTCTGAGATTTCACTACCCCATTGCTAAACAAGATATTTTCTAACACTGTGGTATTGAAGTGTGGTATTGAAAGGGGATTTCTTTCTGATTCTTATCCTCGGACACTATTGGTGCTAACCCAAAGTACACTTTGCTTTTTGAAGTGTGCGCTGACAATTTCTGACTTCATATTTTTCATCTAACTCCCAGAAAAATTTATAACTTAAAGTCATTAAGATGTTGTACTCTTCAGTATTATTCTTTAAGTTTACTTATGTTTATTAATCTGTTAGGTATTGTTCAATGCTACAAATACAGAATCTAATATTCCTTCTTATAAGATGCTCACAATTTAGTGGGAGAGATAGTATCTAGACAATTAAAATACTATTGAAAACATGACAAAAGTCATCAAACACCAAGCGCACAAGGCCCTTTGTGAACGCTGAGTTATGCATGCCTCCTGTAGAACAGGCAGCATGCTTTTTTCCAGAAATGATCCATATCCTTATGTTGTTCTCCCATTCCCTGTAGTACTTGGCTTCCTATGTTCTGAAACTCTAGTCCACTTGAAAATATATATTATGTATTATATATTTTCTATAAATATAAGTTTATATAAGCATTACATATAACATTTAATATAATATAATGTAATATAATGCAATACACAATATACAATATACAATATACTATCATATATCATGTATCATGTGTCATGTATCATATATCATATTATCATATATCATGTATCATATATATATAAATGTTTTTTTTGTCTTTCAAACCTTTACTCAATAAGGCCTTTGTACTGTTCTTTTCAAAATTGCATCTGCCTGCTTCTTCTTCCTCACCACCTCCACATACAGTCACACTCTAGAAGTACATATAATCTGGTTTCATTTTAATTTTCTACCTCCTGCAGATTACTGTCTCACCTAGTATGACATTTACTTATTTGTTTTAGTATGTTCTCTAAGTTCCTGCTAGAATGTGCATTCTCTGAAGGCATGGATTATGTATCTTCTTTGGGATTGAGCTATAGCCTTTGACAGTGCAGAGTACATCATAGTAATTCAAAATATAACTGTTAAATTAGCAGAGCAGTGCCAATGGTACAGGTTAGCATTCAAACTTCTGTACTTGAACTCCTTATTATCCCAAGCAGAAGCTACCTCTACCAATGACTATTCTTTTAATGCAGGTTACAATGGCTCTGTCATCCTTAAAATTTGATGTATTGGTACTCTTGTGGCCACACGGCAGAGCCCTGTACATTTGTAGCAACATACTCATGAGCTGATACCTTGAAAAAGCCAATTTGGACTCTGGATGAACTTAGCACACAGAATAGGCTTTGAGAATCACTGCCATGGCTCATGCAAATACTTCACTCAGATTCGGATAGTGAGTATCTTAATTTCATAGCCATGATAAGTTTATACTGTACATTTGTTCTTGTTTTTTATCTTTGAAACTCAGAAAGCTTTCTATGTAGCATGACAGATTTTTTACTGATTTTAACAGTTAAAAGGGGCAAATATTTCCTTTATAGTAATGTCAAGTTTCAAACTTACATATAAAAATTTGATTAGTTCTAAGAGAAAGTATGAAAAAGTGGCAATTTTGAAGGTCCTCAGTTATTTTATTCCAGAAAGGAAGTAAAAATTAGTAAATATGCATATATACAAAATAGAGTTGACATTATATATGGTGCCTTTGCATCTTCTTTTAGAATATTTATTCACTTTACATCTTGATCACAGCCTCCTCTCTTCCCAGTCCCACCCTTACAAATCTATCCCTTCCCTTTTCTTCAGAGAAGAGGAGTCCCTCTTGGGTACCACCCTACCCTGGTCCCAGCAGGTCTAGGCACATCCTCTCCCACTGAGATCCAACTAAGCAGTCCAAGTAGGAAGGAAGGGGATCCAAAGGCGTAGAATACAGAAGATAACCTCCATTCCACTTGTTAGGGGACCCACATGAAGATCAAGCTACACATTTGCTAGAAATATATATGGGGCATAGGTCCAGCTCATGCATGTTCCCTAGTTAGTGGCCCAGGCTCTGTGAGCCCTCATGGCCTCATATTAGTTAACTCTGTGGTTCTTCTTGTCCCCACTGGCTTGCTCAATCCTATCCCCTACCCTTCGACAAGACTCCCTGGACTCTGCCTGATGTTTGGCTGTGGGTCTCTGCACCCGTGTCCATCTGCTGCTGGATGAAGCCTCACAGGAGACAGTTACGCTAGGTTCCTGCCTGCAAGCATAGTGGAGTATCATTAATAGTGTCAAATTTGTGTACTCATTAAAGTCAAACATACACATAATTTATAAATAAAAAAATAGTGTCCGTGGTTAGCTCTATCACTTGGGATGTGTCTTAAGTTTGGGCAGTCATCGTATGGCTGTTCCCTCAGTCTCTGCTCCACATTTATCTTTGCAATTTTTGTAGGCAAGACAAATTTTGGTTGAAGGTTTTGTGGGTGGGTTGATGTCTGTCTCCCTCCTACGGAAGTCCTGCCTAGCTACAGGAGGTGTTCACTTAAGTCTTTATATGGTGGGAATCCAAGATAGCATCATCCCCATACACTTGCTGTTATACCAGAGAAGCCCCCCCACCCACAATATCCGTTCTCATTCCCAGTGTTCTCTCAAGACCCCTCTCCCCATACCACCTTCCTTCCTGACTCTTACATAGTTCCCTCTCTCTATCCACTTCCCTCCACTGGGGACCCTGTCTAAATAATGGAGGTGGTCTCTTCAGATTCCATATCCCCACTGTTGGGGATTTAGGCTAAGGTCATCCACAGTGACTCCTGGGAGCCTCCCCCATGCCAGATATCTGGGACCTTCTAGAGGTTGCCCCACCCACAGTCTCCACCCACAGCAGCTGCATATTTCCATCCATTCTCCTAGCCCTATGGGTTTCTCTCCTGTCTCTCCCATACCTGATCCTGCCCCATTTGACCCTCTCCCCCGACTCCCACTCAGGTACCTCCATTTCACAATATCCCATGATGATTTTGTACTGCCTGCTAAATGGGATTTAAGCATCCTCCCTTAGGCCTTCCTTCTTGTTTAGCTTCTTAGGGTCTGTAGGGGTGTTTCATGGCTATTCTGTGCATTTTGGTTATATCCACTTAGCATGAGTATACACCATGTATATCCTTTTGGATTATGTCACTCAAGATGATATTTTCGAGGTCCATCTATTTGCCKGAAATTTTCATGATGTCCTTTTTTTTTTTAACAGCACTGTATTATTCCACTACATAAATGTATCTTATTTTCTGTATCCATTCTTCAGTTGAGGGATTCTAGGTTGTTTCTAGTTTCTGGGTATTAAAAAATAAGGGTGCTCTAAATATACTGGGATGCATGTTCTTGTGATATTGTAGAGTATCTTCTGGGTATATGTCCAGGAGCTGGGTCTTCAGGTAGAACTATTTCCAATTTTCTGAGGAAGTGCCAGACTGATTTCCAGAGTGATTGTATCAGTTTACAATCCCACCAGCAATGGCAGAGTGTTCCTCTTTCTCCACATCCTCACTACTATGTTCTGTCCCTTGAGTTTTTGATCTTAGCCATTCTGGCTTGTGTTAGGTGGAATCTCAGGGTCATTTTGACTTGCATGTCCCTGTTGATCAAGCATATTTAATAGTTAAGTGTTTCTCAGCCATCCAAGATTGCTCTTTTGAGAAATCTCTGTTTAGTTCTGCACCACATTTTATAATTTGGTTATTTGAGTGTGTAGTCTTTGTGGTATTTCTGTTATTGACATCCAGCTTTAGTCCATCTTGGTCTGATAGGATATAGGGTATTATTTCAATTCTTGCAAGGCTAATTTGTGACTGATTAGATGGTAAATATTGGAAAAACTTCCATGAGGTTCTGAGAAGAGGTAATATTATTTTGTGTTTTAATGAAATGTTCCGTAGGTATCTGTTAGGTCCATTCGATTCCTGTCTTTTAATTTCATTATTTCTCTGTTAAGTTTTTATCTAGATGACCTGTCAATTGGTGAGAGTGGGGTGTTTAAGTCTACCACTATTATTGAGTGGGCTTTGTTGTGTGAGTTAAGCTTTAGCAATGTTTCCTTTTACAAATGTGTGTGCCCTTGTGTTTGGGACACAGATTTCAGGACTGAGATATCATCTTGGTAGATTTTTTTCCCCTTTGATGAATATGAAGTATTCTTCCTTGTCTCTTTTGACTAATTAGGGATAAAAGTCTATTTTATTAGACATTAGAATGGAAACTCCAGCTTGCTTCTTGGGTCTATTTCCTTGGAAAACTCTTTTCCAGTCCTTTACTCTGAGGTAATGTCTACCTTTATGGCTGAGGTGAGTTTCTTTTATGTCACAGAATGATAAATCCTGTTTCTACATACATTCTTTTAGCCTATGTCTTTTTAAATTGATTCCATTATTCTTAAGAGATACCAATGACCAGTGATCATTAGTTTGTTATTTTGATGTTGGTAGTGCGTGTGTGTGTGTGTGTGTGTGTGTGTGTGTGTGTGTGTGTGTTGTTTTCTTCTTGCTGTTGTGGACTTACTTACTTTCTGTGTTTTCTTGAGTATAATTATCCTTCTTGGGATAGAGTTTTCCTTCTAGTATTTTTTGTAGTGCTGGATTTGTGGATAGATACTGTTTTAAATTGATTTTGTCTTTGTTTTATAGATTTAGTGTTTTGATTATTATGTGATGGGAGGATTTTCTTTTCTGGATAACTCTAATTGGTGTTCTGTAAGTTTCTTATATATTTATAGGCATCTTTTTCTTTAGGTTGAGAAAGTTTTCTTCTATGATTTATTGAGAATATTTTCTGGTCCTTGAAGCTGGGACTCTTCACTTCTATTCCAATTATTCTTAGGTTAGGTCTTTTCATATTAGCCCAGATGTCCTGAATGTTTTGTGTCAGGTATTCTTTAGATTTAACATTTTCGTTGACTGATGTATCATTTTTTTTCTATTGTATCTTCTATGCCCGAGATTCTCTCTTCTGTCTCCTGTATTCTGTTAATGATGCTGGCATTGGTTGTTCCTATTCTCTTCCCTAGACTTTCCAATACTAATATTCTCTCAGTTTGTGATTTCTTTATTGCTTTCATCTCCATTTTCAGGTCTTGAACACTTTTATTGATTTTCTTCACCTGTTTTTATTGTATTTTTCTGTATTTCTTTGATGGTTTAATTTGTTTCCTCTTTAAAGGCCTCTGGGAGCTCCCAGAGACTAAGCCACTAACAAAAGAGCATACATGAGCTGGACCAAGGCCCTGGCACATATGTAGGAGCAGGTGCCTTGTCTGACTTCAGTAGGAGAGAATATACCTTATCCTGTAAAGACTTGATGCCTTATGGAAGGGGGATAGAGGGGAAGGGGAGGTAGGGGAGGAAGCAACCCCTCAGAGGCAAAGGGGAGGGAAATGGGGTGAAGAACTCTGGGAGGAGCAGCATTTGAGATGTAAACAAATAATTTAATTATTTAATTAAAGAATTAATTATGTAAAAAGGGGCTTCTACCTATATGATTGTATTTTCTTGTGTTTCTTTAAGGGATTTATTAATTTCCTCTTTAAAGGCACCTCTCTGGTGTTAGCTGGTCTTGCTGTATCTGACTGTGGCTTATCTGTCCTGCAAGTCTGGGTATCAGTACTCCCTGCTGAAGGAAAGTCCATCTAGAGACTGCTCCACCTGGGGATCCATCCCATATTCTGTCACCAAACCCAGACACTAATGTGGATGCCAACAAGTGCTTGATGACAGGAGCCTGATATAGCTGTCTCCTGAGAGGCTCTGCCAGAGCCTGACAAATACAGAGGTGGGTGCTCTTAGCCAACCTGATTTCCATTGGGGACTGAGGGCAACGTCCTCAATGGAGGAGCTAGAGAACGGTCCCAAGGAGCTGAAGGGGTTTTCAGCCCCATAGGAGGAACAACAGTATGAACCAACCAGTACTCACAGAGATCCCAGGGACTAAACCACCAACCAAAGAGTACACAAGGAGGACCCATGGCTCCAGATGCATATGTAGCAGAGGATGGCCTTGTTGGATATCAAAGGGAGGAGAGGCCCTTGGTCCTGAGAAGGCTAGATGCCCCAGTCTAGGGGAATTACAGGACAGGGAAGTGGGAATGAGTAGGCTGGTGAGCACAGGGAGGGGAGGATGGGATAGGCTGTTTTTGAGGGGAAACCAGGAAAGGTGGATAGCATTTTAAATGTAAATAAAGAATATATTTCATAAAAAGGCCTCTATCATCTTTATAAGATTTGATTTAAGGTCATTTTCTTCTGCTGTGGTTTGTTGGAATATCCAAGGTTTTCTATAATAGGATAGCTGTGCTCTGAAGGTGTCATATGGCCCTGGCTTTTGTTGATTGTGTTCCTTTCAGGTTCTTTAGCCCTCTGGTTGTTCCTGGATGCTCCTGTTATAGCAGGTCTTGGTAGTGGGGCTAACCTCAATGATCATGGTGTAGCAGGCCTGGTGGGTATCCTTGGGCTAGACAGGTGGTATAAGTCTCTCGGGAGTTGGGCATGCCCCTGGAAATATAATGGGAAGGGGATTGGGGGTAGAAGAAGCAGGTACAGTCAGACAGACAGCCATTCAGGGCATCTAGGAGTGCCCCACAAGAAGGCAGGGGAAATGGGTACAGGAAGAGAAACTAATCTTCATGGTTCTGGATAAGTAGGTCTGATAAAGAAGGGCAGAGTGGTGCTGCACATTAGAGGTCCAGGGGACAGCATGCTGCTCTGGACAGCTGAGCATCATTTTGCCAACTTTTAATTCCAGCTATGTTTTTCTTAAGAGTTTTGGATATTACCTTTTAGAAAAGATTAAATTCCCCATTTTTGAAGAATTTACACATGCAGCTAATCAAGGGAACTCAGAACCCTTCCAGGAATCAACATTCATCACTCGAGCTCACTGTTCATGTAGGCCGTGTGTGTGTGTGTGTGTGTGTGTGTGTGTGTGTGTGTGTGTGTGTTATACCCAGATACACAGAAAGTAAACTAAGTTAGGATATAAATACACAACATCATACTAAGTGAGGTAACCCAGTCTCAAAAGAATACCCATGGTATGCACTCACTGATAAGTGGATATTAGCCTAGAATCTTGGAAC
>BDUI01000228.1:284505-297102 GCA_002335545.1 Apodemus speciosus
TAACCTGCCAGAGTCTGGTGGTGATTTCAGAGGCTAGTCACAATTATCCAAATACCATCCATGTCCATAGGAATTCATGCTTCACTATCAATCAGCTGCAAAGCTGAACCTTACATTTGTAAAATGCAAAACACTAACCACATTTCCTTTCAAAAAATGTATTGGGAAAGAAAACATGTACTAGAATATTAAGCTTATTATAATAAGGACTATAGGGAGTTTAAAAATAGTTCTTGGCTGCTAGAAGTAGAAATTTGGTTCAGAGTGATAATTTTGTTTGCATTTACTTATTTCAGAATGTTTCCTTGAGCAGTTGAGGCAGGTAAAGGAAATATACAATCAATTTCATTTCAAAATAGGACCGATGGTCCAGAGAAGTGGTTCTTAAAATAGGGAATGCAATGGAAACATCCGGGGAGATGGTCAAAAGTGGACAGGAGCCCTTGCTCCTGTCCTGCTCTGCTCCTCTCTCAAGTTGGGACTCATGACTTTTCAATAAGAACACAAGCCTGATGGATCATCCCTGATATACAATAAAGGTTAAAATCATTGGCAGTTACAATAATACTAGGAACATAGCCTCAGATCAAAGCTGGAGGGTTGGCTCTCCCTGGGAGGCCTGCTCTTTTCTGAAGGGAAACAGGGGGAGTGGATCTGGGGAGAGAGCAAGTGGGGAAGGGACTGGCAGGAGTTAGGGGAGGGATAACTGCAGGAGTTAGGGGAGGGATGCAATACATGAGAGAAGAAGAAAAGAAAAGAAAACAGAAAAGAATGAAAGAAACCCCCTAGCAGTTGCAGAATTCAGTACTTGGAAGCAAGAGAGAGGTTGATGAGAAAGGGTGAAGCAGAGAGATAGCATGGAGATTGCCACCTGATGTCTGTTATTTCTTCATTTTCATGTCCATATTGCTTTTTAGAATAAAAAAAATGTTAATTGTTCATTCAGAGAAGGCTACAGAGTCAAGCTTGGGGGTGCACATATGTAATTCCAGCACTAGGGAACCTTAAACACAAAGATTCCTGAGAGATTGACATCAGTCTAGGGGATATAGTGGCACCCAGTCTCAAAAACTGAAAAAGTCCATCATCAAAACATCAGTAAGACAGCTGGCTAGATTATGACACAGCTAGTCAACTTGTAAAAATGACTTTATGAGTGATGTATGAGAACATCTAAAAGATATCCATTCAACCTTATTCACCGAACAAAACAATTTATTGAGCATGCATAGTGATTGCTTTTTTAAACATTATTCTTATTATAGATAAGTAAATATGCAAAATAAGTACAGACAGTGAAATAAATGGTATGAGATTATTAGATAATTTCATACTCCTTTTCTTCCTTGTGCTTTTTATCTTTATCAATGAATATTGGATATAAAGGTAAACACCATGTATCTAGTTTTTGTGACTAAAGTATAATTTTAACCATCTTAGCTGAAGGAGCATTGTTTATGCCATCCTAGACTATCTTAGCATCCTAGATGCTAGTGTTATTTAAATAAAGACGAGGCTATTTTCTATAGTAATATTACTTTACCAAATATAAGTCTGTAGAAGATGGTGTATGTAAGTTGAATTGGTTAATTGAATTCCTATTATAATGACATAGATAAAAAACCAATTAATTTTTGGCCTTCCTTTGTTCCTTGAAAATTATTGATCTCTGCTATTTTGTATGTATATTTAAATATTTTTCATTGTAACTTGAAATTATCATGTTTAAACATAAATAGTTTAAAGACACAGATAGCGATCTAGCTTGCTGAGCTGCAACATCAATGGGGTGCTTAAACTGCCTGAGGCAACTGAATACTTGGTGTGTGTAAAGCATGGTTTCTTCCAAAGCAAACAATGTAAAATATCCCAATGATAGTCACATTTTCTATATAAAATAGTATTTTGTGTATGGGGGATTGAAAGTTATTTTTTTATTCATTTATCACACTTTCAACCACTGAGCTGTATCCTTGGCCCCATCAAACACAATTTTCATGCACATGTACAGCTTCCATAATGTGTTTATTAGACAGTGAAAGGTTTAGACTAGATGATAGGGTTTTGCAGGAAACTGAGTCCAGTTGCTTAGCCCAAGACAGATTGTAGCATCTGAGCCAGCAGCATCAGTATCATGTAACACCTTCTTAGAAATCCAATACCAGATATAATGAGTCAAGATCCTACAAACTGGGCTTATCTTTCTGTATTTTTATAAGCCACTCCAGAGTGGTGTTTCTGGTGCAAACTAAAGTATGAGAAGGTCTGAATGGAAAACCCTTAATTGATTTTAAAATAAATCTATAGGACCCAGGTTCTGGAAAGACCCAATGCAGCAGTGCAGGGGAATAGCAGAACAGGGAAGTAGGAAGGGGTGAATAGGGGAACAAGGGGAGGGAAAAAGACATATGGGACATCTGGGGGGCAGGGAAACCAGAAAAAGGGAAATGAAATGTAAATAAAGAACATATCCAATAAACAAAGAATAATGGATTAACCAAAAATATTTAAGTGTATGGTTATCAATAATGCATGATAAGTCACTACTCCAGCTTTACAAACCATGAACTTGGGTCCACACCTGCACAAAATAAAGCAAAGTTTCTCCCTGTCTCTTCCAGTAGGCAAATGTACTTGTGTATTTATGAAACATAGAATCCATAAGTGAAAGAAGGTGTGATCATTGTCCTTTTGACTCTGACTTATGTTGTTTATCTTGATGATGTTTAACTAAAAACATTCATTTTCTCACAAAACATAATTTTGTTCTTCTTTATGGCTGCATAGCACTCCGCTGTATACACATACAATATTTTCTTAACGCATCCATCTGTTGATGGACACCTACATTGGGTGTATAACTTGGTTCTTTACATATATATGGATATATATGGATATATATGGATATATATGTATTATGGATGTACCACTATCTCTGTGGTATGTTGATTTAAAGTCTTTTGGGTGTATATTTAGGGATGATATAGCTGTGTCATGTTGTAGTTGTTTCATTTTTGGCTTTTACAAAACCAATCTGTACTCATTTCTACAGATTTTGAACAATTTAGCATCCTCACTAACAATAAATAAGGGTCTATCTTTCTTATGACAGCCATTCTGACCAGGGTGAGATGAAATCCCATTATAGTTTTAGTTTGAATTTCCTTGATAGCTCAGTTAGAAACCCAATTAATACATGGGTTAATGAAGCAAACAGTCAGTTTGTAAAAGAGGAAGGGACACATGGCCAAAAGACTGAGGAAAAACATCCAGCATCCTTAGTTGTGGGGAGTGGAGGAAGTCCTGAGTGCATGTATCTTGTGTAGATCCTTGCATGGCTTCAGGGACTGACCTGAATAGGACCAGTGGGAAAATAAAAGACAAACACGGAGCTGCATAGGCTGGCAAAAGGTGGACTGGGCTCTCAGATGGAGAAATCTCAGCACCCCAAAAGCTCAGGCTGTTTATTATATAGAGTTGAAAAGAAACATTGGACTGCATACAGCTAAAAATAGTGTGGTTATTACATACAGACAAACATGAAGACAGGTTTAGCTTGTCTTTGTAGGACCAGTATCTGTAGAGGAACAGTTTCCAGAGAGTAATTATCATAGTGACATTTTCAGCATATACTGTCAATATCTTCACAGGAACCAGGAAGGCTTTGCACGTGTCTGCAATTCTGGCGTCCTTGATGTGGCATGCCCATCTACATAAGATACATGCACTCAGGACTTCCTCTACTCCCCACAACTAAGGATGCTGGATGTTTTTCCTCAGTCTTTTGGACATGTGTCCTTCCTCTTTTACAAACTGACTGTTTGCTTCATTAACCCATGTATTAATTGGGTTTCTAACTATTCTGACATTTAGATTTTTGAGTTATTTGTATATTCTTATTATTAACACTGTCAGATGTTTAGCTAGCATTTCATTTCTCTCATTCTGTAAGCTGTCTCTTACTTGATTGTTTGCTTTGTTGTGTAGAAGTTTCTGAATGTCATCCAGCTTATACAGGTCTATTATTTCACAAGCTACTGGAGTACTTTTCAGAAAGGTATCCCTAATGTTTACATTGACTTTTTTCCCTATAAATTCCTTTTATTTTGGGCTTTTCCCTCTTATATTGGGTTTCATGGTCCATTGTGAATATATTTGTGCATGACATGAGGGAAACTAAGTCTCCCTCTTCTCTATCATTCCCTCTATCCAGAATGTTGGCTCCTTTGAATTATGGTTTTCTTGACCATTCTGTTGTATCTTGAAACAGAATATATTAAAGTTGCTGAGAAGTGGTGATGCATGCCTTTAATCCCAACACCCAGAATGCAGAAACAGGCAAATCTCTGTTTGATGCCAGACTTGTCTGAAGATTGGGTTTCAAATAATTTGAACACAAAGAAGTCTCAATTCTGATCTTCACTAAATATTTTACCATTAAACTATAAATTAGCAGAGTTTTAGATTGATATTTAATAGAAAGAATGATTGGCTTGTCATATTTAGATTTTATGAGTTTCACTTCCTTTTCTATATCTTTTTGTAACACCTCCCCCCCAAAATAAATCAAGATCTTTAGGGCATCTTCAAGGAACTCAAGAGTAAACAGAATATGATAGAACACCATAGCATAGCTGAGTACTTGGAATCACTAATCCTTACTTCTCAGATAATTTCTAAATAAAATGGCTGATGCTCTGGGAACATATGGCCTTTAGCTTCTTTTCTAAATAAGTGACTCTATGAAGTGAATGAAAATCTACAATGGTATGGATTTCCTTTTTGTGAATGAACAAGTTTGAAGTTTGATGATAACCCTTTTGAAGCCATTTAACCTGGAATGTCTTAGTGTTAAGGAAGACTGAATAAAATATATCTTGTCATTGAAGAATTGCTAGTAACTCTATATTATAGAAAAGAAGAACCAGAATAGGAATAAATGTTAGGGATAAATTTTATTAGTAGTAATCATATAACTTCCAAAGCATCAGAATTGGTGGAAAGAAGCTAGAAAACCTGTGAAGAATACAAGCCTTTTAAAAAATTTAGAATGTAATTCCAGTGACTGTCAGAGGGTGTGATTAATTCATAAAATCAGAAGGAGATATAGTCCTGGATACATGTTATTTCTCTGAGCTTGCTGATTCTCTTTCTACTTCAACTCTCACATCACAAATAGCACATCAAATATAGTATTGAATTTGGGAAGGAGCTGGGAATAAATTGTCAAGAAAAATCAATGTACTAATCAAAAATAAATCTATTCATTCTACAAACTTTTATTGAGTTACTATTCTAATAGGTATTTAGTTAAGCCAGGTGTTTAGTGTGAAAATCAGTTCTATTCCTCAGTTTTCTGAACTCATGCATGAGTGAAGTATTCAGTGCCAACAGTGACACAATGTTATGTGACCAGTATTTTTTTTTAAAATAGTTAAAGCGGTGTAAAAAAAAAAGATTTGGAACCAGCTTAAATGGATCTTGAAGACTTAACACTTAACAGAAGGGGAAAACCTTGAATTACAAGATGAAACATGCAAAACTGAGAAAAATATTTGATAGAAAATGGACTAAACTATACCAATAGATAATGATATATCAATACCAGAACCCTATTACTACTTCTCCATAGCGGATACACATGGCTTGGGGCAATGAATGGTGTATATTTCTATTATTTCATGTAAAACCACCTGATGTAATTGTTTTAGAAGACACAAATTTGTCATATCACAGTTTCAACAGGAAGGCAGGAGTCTAGGTGTGACCTAACTGGACTTTCTTTTTTTCTGATTTTATAAAGCTAGAATAAAGTTGTAGGCTGGAATGAATTTTCCTTATGGTTTTAGAATTCATGGTAATTTGGTCTTTTGGACCAACAATTACAAGTCTCAAGCTATTCAATTCTCTCACTTCTGGGAAGACTGTAGTCCCTGCTTAAAGGGTTTACCTAATCAAGTTAGGTCCATCTGTGGTAATAACTCTTTTAAGTCAAGGTTAGGAGTCCTATGTATAGCTACAAATTGTTTACATTGCCCTTATAGTGTAACACAATTATAGAAGTACTGTTTTGTCACTCTCAATATATTTTAATTGTAAGGACGGTTAGAGAGTCTACTTAATTGTCCATGTATGGAATCAAACAGAGGAGATTTAAAAAGTGGGTCACTTAGGGAGTCATTGTAGGGTTTTCTGCCACAAGTAGTAGGAAGATCTAACAGACAGACCAGAGGCAATAGAGGGCACATGCAACATACTTTCTCATACCTCATTGAATAGATGCAGTGGATTTTTAAAGAGATATAGAACATGTGTTTGGGAGGAAAAATTGATGGGGGTACGGTAAAGAAAATAGACAGAAAGGAATGGGACAGGTTGATAAAACGCATGTATAAATGTATGAAATTCACAAGTAATAATTTTAAAGTTTTCATTTCTTCAACGATAACGTCACACATGTATGCATTTTGATTTTTAATATATATTTAGTTAGGGGAAGCTGGTGGATTATGTTATGCAAAGAAATAACAGCACCTTTGCATACAGGAAGAGGAAACTAAATACAGATTGATTTCTTGTCCTTCTTTTGGTTGTTAGTTGCTCAGGTACCTTCTACATTGTCCTCCCAAAACTCTTTCTGTCTTACAGTGATGCTACTGGGAGGCAAAGCCCAATTCTTCTGTTTTCTACATTGCTAGGTGGATATTCTCGCAGTAGCAACAAAGATGAGTGTTCATGATCTTGTGATATCATTTTGCCCAGAATTTTAGCCCCATGACTTATGTTTTGTTGTTGTTGTTGTTTTTGGTTTTGTTGTTTTCCTTTTGTGGGCTTGTTTTGTTTTGTGGCTCTGTAGCAATTTTAAGTAATGCATTTTAAAAGTCATGTGCAGCTTTTGTAGCCTTGTAGTCTGAGGTAAGCTGCTCTGTCACAGCTAGAAGAAATAAACAATCATGGAATTTCAAAAGTTTGGCAAGACATGAACCAACTGTTTTAAGACAGTGTCTAGCCATTCTCTTATTTTGACTCATGTTCCAAAGGGGATGACATTTTACTTGAGTAGACCCATTGCTGTCCTCATGCAACATTTTTGATTAGTCAGTCATCTATGAAAAAAAAAATCTAGTAGGCCATTTTACCACTTCCTAAAGGTAGGAGAATTAATCTTGGTGGTAGAAACATGAAATGAAAGTGTTCTGACATGTTTATAGGAGAACATTGTAGAGCCTGCTGCAGTACCAGACAAAACAAGATCATAGAATGCAAGTTTTTTCAGAGAGTAAGCTTTTTATCAACAGTATGCCTTCCAGACTCAGTCCTTTCCCCACTATTGAGGTAGCTGTCGATTCTGAGAGTGGCCTCAGTGGCATCCAGTTTTGACGTTGCCATACAACATTATTGCTAAAAAGAAGCAAACCAAAGTCCAGGAACAATTTTGGCAAAACTCTGGAGAGTTCAAGAGAGTCACTGTAAATAACTTCCTCTGAGATTGTTCACCTGATCTTGGACCTCCCTAAGAACATTCCAGAATAAATGTGCATGGGGCTTCTGAGATGGCTCAGTGAGTAAAGTTAATTACTGCCAATCACATGTATATTCCCACATGGTGAAAGGAAGAACAGTCTCCCACAGGTTTTCCTCTGACTTCTACACATATAGTCGAAGATACATTAAATAAATGAATGAATGTAAAAAAATGAACAATTTATTAGACTCTTAGAATAGCTTGAACTTCCATTCTCTTTTAAAAGCATGTTTTGTTCTATCTATAGCAATACAGTTTACACACTAAATAGTACCCTAATAGAATTATTTGACATGATTCTAGACAGAAGGAAAAGAAAATTTGTCTTCTATGTATAATTTCTATTGCACTAATGGTCAATACAATTAGAAAGCAAGCCCATGGACGGAAGCAGAGTAGGGGAGACAGGGGAAACTGCACTCAGGATGTACTGTGTCAAAGAAGAATTAAAGAAATATATAACAAGTACTGTATTCTCATGAAATGAGAAAATGGTTCTTGCTATTTCAACACACAGGAAGATGAACTCATATATCTACCATGGGGACACAAAAAAGGAAACAAACAAAAATAGGTTTTTGTAGGTCATATGGTATAATTATATTTCAAATATTTGCTCATTGGGAGTTTCCTTTTGTTATAATGTTATATATAAAATATAATACTTTCTTTTACTAATATGCCTATATTAGTGTAAGTTTGTAAATAAAACAGTATAAAATAAAACTAAAAATACTACTGAAGGTATATTAAGAACATAGGTCTTGAGTGAAGGATGTAACTGAAGGGATGCACAAAAAAAACATTTTGCTAATTTGCCTTATTGAATTTATACTTATGTTGCAAATGCTCAGTGAAAAATATTAATTTTTCTCTGTCAAGTCATAGCCTTCTGAGTTAAAAATATTTTATTAGTTAAACTTAATGAAACTATATAACACTGTAGGGATTGAGTTCTTTTGTCTAAAAAAAAATACAAGCATTGAATAATGTTCATTTTCTCATTCCTTCCTCTGCTCTTCCCTTTTTCCATGCCATTTTTTCGTGTTGGCTTTTATGCAGTAATTCAGAAGGCATGAAATATTGTGTAGACACTCCAGTAACGCTCAGAATGTGTGACTCATTTACCCTGAGTCAATTGCCAAGTTCAACGTTGCTTGACTTTTACCTGACAATTGCTCCAGTAATAAAACACCTTGTAAACTGTCTAACATCCACTGACACAGCTGTAAGCTGTTAAAAATCATTCAACCAGAAAGAACCCTTACAGGGTTAACTACTTAGATATTAGGTGAACTGTACCAGATATATGAAGAGCACCTGAGTGCATTGGGTGGGTCTCTTCTCAAAAGGCAGTGTTTGGGAGAAGACAAGAAGGAAGGAGTAGTCCCTGGTTCTGGAAAGGCTCAATGCATCAGTGTAGGGGTATACCAGAACAGGGAAGTGGGAAGGGGTGGATAGGGGAACAGGGGGAGGGAAAGGGGCATTTGGGACCTTTGGGGGGCAGGGAACCAGGAAAAGGGAAATGAAATGTAAATAAAGAATATATCCAATAAAAAAAGAATTTAAGAGTTATGAAAATAATCTCACAGTGAAGTAGTATGGCTTAAAATCTTAGTACTGAAAGGAGTCCAGCTACACAAGTTTAATAGTCTCAGAAAAAA
The DNA here is from genome assembly GCA_002335545.1 of Apodemus speciosus. Lineage (NCBI taxonomy): Eukaryota > Metazoa > Chordata > Mammalia > Rodentia > Muridae > Apodemus > Apodemus speciosus. The sequence goes on from BDUI01000228.1 coordinate 293,695, forward strand.
ATGGCAATCTGTTTTCTCCTTATGAGAAAAGGTTTCCTCAAATCCTTGAATGTTGCTTAACTTTTCAGTTAAGCTAAATAATACATTTTGATATAAGAAACAATTGAAATCTAGTTATTAAATATTAATCTCAGAAGTACTGAAAGAAAATAACAGGATAGAATTGTTTATGATGTACAAACATTCCCCCCAAAAGGGTAGACAGTGTAGTTTTCAGGAGAAAGTTACTTTGATGATGATGATGTGTGTGTATGTGTGTGTGTGTGTTTGTGTGCACAAGTGTGTGTACATTATAGACAAGTGCTCTGCCAGTGAACTACACTCTCAGCCCAAAGGTTTTGTTTGCTTGTTCATTTATTTTAATACTCTGTAATTCAGGTTGTTCTTGGACTCATAGCAACCCTCTTGCTTCAAGTTTTCACATGCTGGATTAACAGGTATGAATCCATGTGCCCAGAAGAAGGTCATATTTTAATTAGCCATGAAATAAAAAACTAAGGAACTGCCACTCTGCTGAAGTTCATCAAACAGGAAACAATGATGCTGACAATATATATGAAAGAAAGTTTATAACAAAGTGCCACAAAATCACAAAGAAAAGGAAGAATGCCCCAAGTGTTTGAGATGTTTACAATACCTGGGAAGCATTAAAATAAGTACTAACATATACTAGAGTCTTAAAGCCAAGAGCATATGCTGAGCCACTAAATACGAATTCATGCATACTAACATGAGAGTGGAAAAATAGAAGCTGAAGCAAACAAAAAGTGGCAACAGTATATAACACAAGACTGAAAACTCATTTGAAAAATATTGGTGGCTTTAAACCCAAATATATCAGTAATCACAGTGTGGAGAGTGAGCTAGGTACTCACATACAATACTGATAACTATTATGAAACTGAATTTTTTTTAATTGCTTGGGTCTTTAATTTCTTTTTTCTAAAAATTGTATTGACATATTTTCATTGTACACACTGAAAGATTTCATAAAGACATATTCTTTCAGGTATAGTATGTGATTTATCAAATTGGATTCTTAAAACTCACATACTCTCTAGCATAAACACAGCTTAAATAGGAAGATATGTAAATATTGAAAATAAAGGTCTGAAATTTTGAGTTATGCCATTAGTAACTGAAAAAAAAGCTGATAGTTATATTAATACCAGATGAAATCAGCTCTCAGGCTTTTCCATAATAATTAAAAGAGGTCACCTTAGTAATAATAAACAAGCATAAAGAAAAGTCATAGAATTGAAACCACAGCAGGATGTTGGCACAACGTTTTCAGTAACTTGAGAGACAACAATACTAATTGACATGTAGTAATTTATATTCACAATAAGAATCCACAAATACACAAATGAGAATTTGCAGCTTATAAGAGCCTCAGGCAACTTATACTCTAAGAGTTAAGTGAGGTAACGTGAAAAAGTTCTCATGAGTTCAAGCTACATACAATCATAACAACATATCACATGTGGCAAAAACATTTTTCCATATAGCCATATAAAGGATAGTTTAAACATTTATTTGAATAACAGCAGAAAACAGTAATCTGAAGTACAAAGTACTGTTAAAAAATTATTTTTGAATAGCTACAATTCTTGCATAGTTTTAATGCAAGTGAAGGCTTATATAATCATTTTGGGGGAAAATCTGAGAAGTTCTGAATGCGAGTCAGCTGTATGCCTCATGCCTGAATAGTTGTCATCCTAGCCAAAAGAAATGACTCCATATTTATTATATTTCAAAAACAGGCATGTCCATAGCATATTTATTCATAGTAGTAAAAACATTGATAGTGTAAAATAAAGCACTATATATTAATATTAATATAATACTACATAGTAGCAAAAAGAGCAAACATACATAACAGCACTGATGACTTTTGCAGGTGGACAATACAGAGAACAAAATGAAGGATAGAGAGACATACTACAAGACTTTTGAACTAGACCAACTTAACATTTGATAATAGAAAGCAAGATAGTGGTTAGCTTAGAGGAAATTCACTAGAAATGGCTACAAGGAACCACTGTAGAAAGAGAATAGTATTCTATATTGTTTTCCTCTATATAGTACTTCTATATACTCATATGTGTTGCTTTATCAGTTCTTTGAGATTTCATTCAAAGTGACTTGATGATGTTCAATTCCCCTCCCCCAAACCCTTCTAGATCCACACTGTTTCCTGTCCGATCAATTTTTGTGTATTTGTTCCCATCAAGATCAATTTATGCTGCCAAAATATTTTTGGATATGTGGCAATCCACTGGAGTGTGCTCTATTTACCAAAAGCTACATTCTGAGAGGATGCTGACTCTCCATTTCCCATCAGCTAACAATTGTCAATTGCTACATTACTGGGGGATGGAATCATGTGCTCAGTTCCCTGGAATTTTAGTGTGAGTTGAACTTGCTATTCATTTCTTTTTCCCTATCCAAATATACATCTACCCTCTGTTTGTCTGTGATCCATAGAGCTGCGTATTTAAGATGTATATATGTATAGATGTACATCAAATAAAAGTTATCCACAGAACAATCCCAGCAAAATAAGGGAAGAAGATAACTACAGAAAAAAAAAACAATGGAAATAGAGAAAATAAAATGTTTGGATATGGATAGTCACATGGCTAAGTTATATGACTTGAATTTGGTGACTTTCTGAACAAGATTACGTTTCACATTTTTGACATGAAGTAATTGTCTATCTGCAATATGGGAACTCAGTGTGCCTGGGTTATTTGCTTTCAGAGGAACTCATTCTTGCTCATAAGTACTATTTTTCCTGTGTGGTCTCTTTTCTCCATGTGGAGTCATTAGTCTCTAGCTTTATGTTAGTAACCCTACACATTTAATTGAATCTTCTGAACTGTGGAGTAATTTTAATCCTCTTTAAATCATGTGCAGAAGCTCTGTCAGTCTTTATGTTGAATATCCCGGAATTGCTTTAAAAATGCAGTGCCTTTAAAGTAAAATCATGGAAAACAAAACAAAAAAATATGTCAACTTTGTTCTGCTGCAATATTGAAATGTCAGTAAAAGAACAGGATTGACATCCTTTTTAAAAAAAATATTAACTTCAGGGTCTAAAATGGTCTTTGTTAATGTTATTATGTGGGAAAAAGTAGAATACCTGATGATGCAGAACACCCAAGAGCCCCATGAAAACTAATTAGCCATTTATTGAAAGAAAAATAAAATACACTGAAAACCATCAACCTTAATCTTCAGTCATCAGGAAAAATGATGAATTTCTCATTTGACTTCTGAAGTTGTAACATATGAGAGCAAATTAATTCTTTGCCAAAAGAAGACCCCTTAGGGTAGATATGGCCGTGACACAGAAATAGAACTAGCAACACTCTTGTGGGTCTTGCCTCTGGATTTATTATTATT
>BDUI01000228.1:337260-347311 GCA_002335545.1 Apodemus speciosus
GGCGCTGGAGGCTGCCCCCGGGCTAGCATTGTCTACTTTCCCAGGGTCTACTTTCTGTTGGAATCAAGCAAAAATAACTACTTTCCATTCTCAGTTTTATCCCTTTAATTTTTTACAGTCTAATCTGTAAAGAGTCACTTATCCTCGCTGGCATAACCAGTCCCTGAGACTGATGGAGGACACGGATTGCTGGAGCAGGAGATGCGATGGGAACCCGCTCCACCTGCTCAAGTGCCTCCAGAGCCCGGAGCCCAGGGGAAGAGAGCTGACGGTCAGACAGGCCCAGGGCGCGGCTCAGTGACAGAGTGCTGGCCTCATGAGAGGTCCTGGGCACCAGAGTCTAAAGACTGTACGAACAACTTTTAGTTGGTAAAAATTGTGAAAGATCCTTTTCAAAACTAATGGAAAGGATTCCTTTACAACTGCTGGCAGACAAACAGGCAGAGCTAAGACTATACATACACAGCACATTATTTTCTGCTCCGATTTCCACACACAGCCTGCGCTCACGCACCAGGATACAGAGCACACTCTGGCTTCCTAACAATTTCAGCACAAACTCAGCTCCTACCCTCCCTCTCTTCAACCCATTCTCTCACTATACAATACAGCTACTTGTGAAAAAAATGCCTTGCACAGTCATAAATTATAGCTAGAGTCTATAAATATTTATATTTTAATTTATTACCTTTATTAAACTGACAAAATTATATACACCATTGTACAAATGTCTTGAGACGCATCCACACTGTAGAATAACAAAATCTAGCTAATTAATAGATACTGTCAACACCTGGCAAGAATACTTAACTCAGTGTTTACAGGAGCGTACTCGTCAGTCACCAACTCTACGACAGGTCTGTGGGCCAGCATCCTTTCACGCCACCCCTCCCCACCCGGCCACCACAGCCGCTAGCACTCTCCTACGTGTAGATCAGCTCTGGTCTACAGGTGGAGCTCTATCAGTGTAGACGGGAGTGAAACAATTTGGCAGTGCCTGCTCTGACGTCACTCGACCCTCAGATTTAGCCACCCTGGTGACAGTCTCATCCGGACTCCTGGCACAGTGCTCACAGGTCAGCCCATCAGAGGGATAGATGAGATTCTAGTACTTTCAAAATATTAAAGCATTTATTATTTCATGAATCAGATAACACGCCAGTTATTAAATGTAACAACTCAAGAAACAATCATTCTATAAAGTTAGGTAAACATAGTCAAAACTAACAAAATTTACCAAAAAACACCCATAAATTTAAAAGACAACTTCAAATGTATACACACACTTATGTACCCACATATGAATAAAAAAATTCTTACTTGTCTAAGTTTTCTAATAAGGACTGGCATAAAACTGTCAAATACCCAGCTTCCACTGCGTTATGAGACACATCTAGAACAAACAAGTAGACGGCAGGCTGAGGAGGCCGGAGCTGTGGGAATGAAGACAGTTAGTTAGCAGCCGCCCTTCCTTTAGCTGCTGGCCACTGTCATTACTGGATCTACTTACTGGGTATCTGCACAAAACTGCTTGGTAGCTAATGAGACCGGTGTGGCCTTCTTCATTTCTCTTGTAAAGTTCATTTGAGATTAGAATGAAAGGCAGTTGTAATGGCTAAGCATGTTAAGTGGTTTTTAGGGGGGGTTTTGGCTTATTTTTTAAGGAATATTGACTAACATATCTTCTAAAGTAAAAACATGCCAGGTTATTTTTATGTAACATTAACCTATTTAAATATTTATTCCTAAAAAGTTTATATAGTTTTAAGTGTTTTTTCATTTCTTAAAATGTATTTGATTTGATTTTATGTGCTTGAGTGTTTTCGCCCACATCTAAGTAACCAACTCTCATGCAGTGTCCTCAGAGGCTTGAAGAAGGCACCGGATCTCCCGGAACTGGAGTCACCAACAGCTGTGARCAGCCATATGGGTGCTGGGGGCCAGACCCGGCCCTCTGTAAATGCTCTTAACACTGACCCATCTCTCCAAGCCCCAGCATTTTAATTTTTAAATTAACTTTTACTTTTTGCTTTGTTAGGAATTAAACCTAAGGCTTTGCACATCCTAGACAGATACTACCACCCAACTACTTCTCCAGCCTCTAGTTTTAATTTTTTTATTTAATAATATTCATTATTACTAAAAGATAAAATAAAATGTTGAACCTAAAGAGATGGCTCAGTGGTTACAAGCATATGCAGAAGACGGCAGTTCAGCTCCCGGCCAAGTCGGTGGCTCCCGATGCTACCCTGTCACCTTCAGGAGACCCAGCTCCTCCTCCTGGTCTCAATGCAGGACCGCCCCGCCCCACAGCTGCTTAACTAACAGTGGAAATGAAGGCTGACAATATGCCACTGCTATTAGCGACTAGATTACTGGATGGTGGCTGGATCCCAACGCTTAAGGCTAATGTAAAGAAGGTTCCTGTGATGGTGTACAGTGTAAACGTTCACTCTAAGTCCGCATCTGTTAGAGAATCTTGGTGACACATACAAGAGTCAAAGGATGCGTGTCTCAGATTACAAGACTTTGTGTTTATAAATGAGTCTGGGGGTGGTGTATGGAAATGTGTGTGAGTGTAAGTAAGTATGTGTGTGCATGTAAGTGTGTGTGTCTGAGTGTGTGTGTCACAGACTTGTGCTCTATCACTCCCTGCCTGGGTGATAGGAACTGTGTCTGACACTGAGCCTGGAGCTAGGCTGCTGGTCAATAGCCCAATGGTTTTCCTGTTTCCAACTCTCTCCCCTCACTACCAAGGATCACAACAGCTTGTAGGGCTGCACCAGCTTTCATATGAGTGCTGGGACTCTAATCCAGGTCTTCACGCTTGTGAGGGAGCACTCTTACCCTGGGCTAGCTCCCCAGCCTCCAGATTAGAACATATTCTAGGACAGGAAGGGGCAAGAGGATGAGGAGTGGGTGGCTAGGACAGTGAATGTATTTGTTGTGTATGTACTTCAGTTAGTACACACGGTCAAATTATGTGTGCAGGAAGGCTTCTGAAACTCAGTCATAGAAAGCAATCAAGGGCATAAAGAGCCTTTCTCTTCCTTTGTGTTANCAGTATGCCATCTGCCTTAAAATGTTGCCAATGATGACTTGCTAGAATTTAGAGAAACCCATCTTGTGCCTTTTAAGTAAAAGTATTGCTCTCTCCCACCAGGGACTGCGTTTCTGCCTCTCTTTCCCCAAACCTTTCTTCTGTAATTTTTTTAGGCACTACTATCTGAATAAAACCTTCCTTAAATATTTTCTTTCAAGCCCACCACCCAGTCTTTGGAATTCGTATGGTTGCCATTTTCTGCATCTCTATTAAATGTAGCACCTAGAAGATCACAAGAGAAGAGCACTAGGGATGTGAGTGATGGGGAGTGAATAGCTTAGACATTTAAGGGCTGGCTAATTGTAAGATTTGAATCAAAACTCTAATGGTAATATCTCATCTTTCTTCTAATTCTTCCCCCAGCTCCTTCTCTTCTCATATTCATTCCTCCTCTTCACATTCTACCTTCCTTCTCCTTCTTCCAAGTACCTAATTACAGTTTTGCAAGACAGATTACAGACAGCATAGTGTGATATTCACACCTGGAATTTCCACTGATTTTATGCAATTCAACTTTGAGTGCCACTTTGCCTTGCATTCCCATAGCAACCCCACATCACAGAAAGAGAGAGGGAAAAAAACCTTGAAGGCTCAGCAACTACAGCTTCTGAACCTTGTGCATTATGACTCTTTTTCTGAAGGGAAGACACAAATGAAGGTGATATCACTGCATATGTTGACTGCTTGTATTTGACAAATATGTTGAAAGGATGTTACACTATAGGAATAGGGAAAATTTGTGCTTAATTGAAGAGGAGAAAGAAGAGTTTGTTTAAATATCTTGGTGATTATAGTCTCTGACTTATAGAAAAATCAGAGAAATTTGGGTTTCTCTTACTCTTGTTTCTACTTACAGTGTCCCCTCACTGACTGAACTATATAGGCTTACAAGAAAAGAAGCAGAAAAAAAAGTCAGAGGTCAAACATTGCTGCCTTGCAATCTGATCACTTTTCTGTGTTTAGGGTGACCTTTTGCCTCTTGGGCCCTTGGCTGATTTTCTTTTTCTAAATATCTTATTTGCCCAAAGATCTAAATTTGCCATTCAGGTTTTAGAGTTGCCAGAAATCTTAATTCTACCCACTTTGTGATCTGATGTTGCCGTTGCTGTTGGTCATTCCCTATTGTATTGTACATACTGACTCTGCTGGCATGACATGTTCCTTTTTACCTTGTGTCTTTCAAGATTCCCGATAGCCTCATTTCCACTGAGTCTACTGTTGTCTCATCTAAGAGTTCTTTGTTCACAAATTTAGGTAAAGTTGCTCCTACTGCACATATCTTCAAGAACTCTCCATACCATTATTTTGTTTTCTTTTCCCATGGAGCAAATTATGAACTGAGATTTCCTTATGTGTTCGTTTGTTTATTCTCTACTCTGTCCTGCTACTGTAATTTAGCAGTAGCCTCTCAGCTTTATATTCTGCAGTGTGTCATGGGCTCCCAACACAAATCTGCTGGGTGGATTAATTAATTAACTAACTAATTAATTGATTCAGAAAGTGCTTACTGAACACTCTTAGGTGCTTACCACATGACAACTCATTTTGGAAAATAAATACCACTGGCATATTGAAACATTTACTGACAGAAATATCAAACTTTGAAAGGCTAACGAGTACTGTATTCTTCTAGTTTTCTGTTACTGAGGTCCTCACAGGAGTTGTAGGAGAGAGCTATTTCAGGCCTTCAGGAGCCAAGATACTTCAAAAATGCTCCCTAGAGCTGAAGGGTTTAGCTTGGCTTGCTTCAGCTGTGTTTCTAGGCACTATCGTTTCTCCTAATATAATGTTGGACAATTAAGTTCTAAAAACATTGTCATGGTTATGTTTATCTTTAACCAAGGCCCCTAAATGATTTTGAAGATACTTCAATATACATGGGAAACTGACAAGGTCTCTATGTATGTACTGAAAATATGCTTTGTGGACAATAAAGGAATTTGTGGGATTACTTTGTTTATTAGGTAGTTTTTTTTTTTTAAAAAATAAGGAATGAGAGGGTTTCTTTTATGTATTTACTGGTAAAAAATAATGTACTACATCAATAAAGCTGTTGAATGATTCTAATTTCATTTTCTCTTGTTGAGTATAGTCCTTGCAAATACTAGGTGTTATTTTGATTGTCATTAATGGCCCTCTTTAGCTATCTGGGTTTCTTTATTCCCTGGAAGGTGCTAACAGTAATCTCTTTTTACATGTCTGTCTGTCAGAATCAAAGTGTCCATAGGTGTTGGTGGGGGGTAGCTCTTAATGACCACTTAGCAAATACTGTACTAAATCTGGTAATATTAGCCAGTTTTACACATAATATTTCAGCCAAGATATACATGTTTTCCAGGTTTTTGTAGGTATGTGTTTAACTTTACTTTTTAAAAGTTATGAAAATACATTATCTTCACATTATTGCAATTATAAACAAATTAGAATATTCTTAGGGCAATAGTTAGCACATTTGCTCTTCCAACCAAGAGGTTTTGCCATTAATTTAATTACTCATATGCAATTGTATCTCTCACAGAAATAATATTTGCATAATAGGAGGTTGTTTCCTTCAGGAATGCTGAGCATGTCCAGCATACTTCAGGAGAGCATTCTGACATCTTGGTGTTTCTCATGGACAATAATGGGGTCAATATCCTCACCTGCCAACCTAAATTAGAAATTGCCACTAGATCTTCTTGAGCCCTTAGGGCTAGTAAATAGATTCTACACTCCTGGACCCAAATAACATATCAGCAGTGTTTTTTACTTTCTCTGGGCCAGTTTGTATATGCCTGGAAATAAATGACAATTTGAAATTTGAAATCTAAATTAGACCACAAAAGAAAAAAAAAAAAAGATGCTTCTTCATTTTGTTTTTGATTTCTCCAACATTTCCTTTCATCTAGTCTACTACTTTTGACTGATTCTTTGAATTTTGTGTTTTTATTGGATACTTTATGTATTTACATTTCAAATGGTGTCCCCTTTCCTGGTTTCCCCTCCAGAACCACCCTCTACCATTCCCCCTCCCCTTGTTTCTTTGAGGATGTTCCCTGTCCCACCCACCCACTCTCACCTCACCACCCTGGCATTCCCCTATGCTGGGGAATTGAGCCTTCACAGGACCAAGGGCCTCTCCTCCTATTGATGCCAGATAAGGCCATCCTCTGCTACATATGCTGCTGGAGCCATGGGTCACTCCATGTGTACTTTTTGATTGGTGTTTTAGTCCCTGGGATCTCTGAGGCTTCTGCTTGGCTGATATTGTTGTTCTTCCTATGGGGTTGCAAACCCCTTCTGCTCTTTTAGTCCTTTCTAGAACTCCTCCATCAGGGATCCCGTGCTAAATCCAGTGGTTGGCTGCAAGCATCCACCTCTGTATTTTTCAGGCTCTGGCAGAGCCTCTCAGGAGACAGCTATAAAAGACTCCTGTTAGCATGTACTACTTGGCATCCACAATAGTGTCTGTGTTTGTTGTCTGTATATGGGATGGATCCCTAGGTGGGTCACTCTCTGGATGGCCTTTCCTTCAGTTTCTGCTCTACTCTTTGTCCCTGTATTTCCTTTAGAAAGGAACAATTCTGAGTGACACTATCCCTAAAAAGGGGGCTGTGCCTAACCTCTGGATAAGGTCTCTGCAGGACCTCCCTCCCCTTTGTTGGGCATTTCAGCTAATGTCATCCCGGTTGGGTCCTGATAGGCTCTTGCTTTCCTGGCATCTGGAACTTGCTGGTGGCGACCCTCAGTTCCCCATCCCCCATTGCTACACACCTCTGTTCAAATTCCTGACCCTCTGTTTATCATCCCTGTCTCCTCTCATAACTGATTCTGACTCCCTTTTGCTCACTAACCCTCCTTTCTTCCTCCCCAGCCCCTCTCACCCTCTACCTCCCACAGTATTTTGTTCCCCCTTCTAAGAAGGACTGAAGCATTCACATATTGGTCTTCCTTCTTCTTGAGCTTCATATGGTCTGTGAATTGAATCTTGGGTATTCCCAGCTTTTGGGCTAATATCCACTTATCAGTGAGTGCATACCATGTGTGTTCTTTCGTGACTGAGTTACCTCACTCAGGATGATATTTTCCAGTTCCATCCATTTGCCTAAGAATTTCATGAAGTGATTATTTTTTAATAGCCGAGTAGTACTCCATTGTGTAAATGTACCACATTTTCTGTATCCAGTCCTCTGTTGAGGGACATCTGGGTTCTTTCCATCTTCCCACTGTTATAAATAAGGCTGCTATGAATATAGTAGAGTATGTGTCCTTGTTATATGTTGCAGCATCTTTTGGGTATATGCTCACTGAATTTTGTTTTAAGCTGATTTTGTATAAGACAGTAAAGCGTATCTATATAAATAACAAAATGTAAGGATAAATATATTAGGAATATAAGATTATTTTGTACATATGTCACAGCAGTAGATTGTGCATGAGTGTAAGTTTGTGTGTGTGTGTGTGTGTGTGTGTGTGTGTGTGTGATAAATTTGCAGGTATTTTTGATGGTCCATGAGACCTAATCATGAGTATACATTACTTANGCCAGTGCTCTCACCAGAGCCAGCTCCTCAGACCAAATCTATGGCCTGCGAACTGAGTAATAAGAATACACCTGACCCCCAAATAAAGGGAATGTGGCTTCAGTTCTTCCTGGCTACTTATCACTGCTGATGAAGCAATGAAGAGGAAATGGATGACTTTAGTTTGTGGGGAAAGAAAACACCTGTAGTCATGATCCAAACACTCAACATACAATACCTTGGTACTGGACCTCTGATTCGGATCTTCTCTGGACTGCAGAAGTCCTGCCCCCAAGGAAGGTAACTGTGTCTGAAATACCGACACTCGGCCGCCCGTGGGAGACATTAGCTTGAAGGCGGCCTGAAGTGCAGGTCCAAGGGCACTGTGCGTTTCTCTGGTATTGATGAACATATTTGGTAATGCATTCAGTAAGTCTTTTATAAGCTGAGGAAAGAGTGAAGGCTGAATTACTGAGAAGGCAAGGCGGTTTTCTTCTCTAACATCATTCCAGGATAAAGCACAGCAGCTGCATCTCTGGACTGTGAAGGAGACTCAGATGCCTTCCTTCAGTGTCTAACGACACTGTACCAGTAAACAAAGGTTAACATGGGAAACTGCTGATGTAATAAGTGTCTCCATACTTTGAGGAAACAAATTAATCTTACCTCTTTACTTTCATACAGATTCACAAGCAGACTATCCGGTGTGGGCAGAAAAACATCTACAGGGACAAAAACACTCCATCAGCACATTGTCAGGAGAACATCAGAAAGTAGTGAATTTTGGCTCTACAAAGACGCTTGCCAGGCATATTGGAATTCTGCCTTAGTAAATACATATACTCCATATATACACAACCAACACACACACACACTCACGTAAAAAGTGAGAACCAGGCATTTCCAAGGTATACCAAATCATGTTCACAGCACACGACTAGATGGACCTTCAAATAAAGYAGCCCCACTCTCCAGTCCACAGCTCCGCAGACCGCCCCGCTGATGCTCACCGTCTATATCCGACACGATCAACATCTGAGGCTGGGATAAGCCTTCTTGYAGGTTGTAGAAATGAATGGTGCTGTCGAAAGTCATGAATCCTATTCTTGTTCGTGAGTCTCCAGGAAGCCTTGTGACAAAAATGGCAACTTGAAATTCAAAGTGTTCAGTCACATTGTTTACGCRATAATGAAATAGTGCATTAAGCCGAAGGATAGCTACACGTGATTTTGTACATGAGACAGAAAGTCTGAACCATATAAAGTGACGRCGGGCTCRGCGTCTGGTTTTCAGRCAGGAGCACTCGCATTAATKTGGGCACAGAAGGTGAAAGAGCCCTCAGGGAAGAGCAAACCAGAGCCCAAGTGGTTCCTAGAAGCTCAACGTTTCCTGCTGACCTTCCCAAGGCTGTAACCCTTTAACACAGTTAGTTCCTTATGTCATGGTGACCCCAACATAAAATTATTTTTGTTGCTGTTTTATAACCGTAATTTTGCTACTGATATGAACTGTAATGTAAATATCTCATATGCAGGACATCTGATACATGACCCCTATGAAAGGGCTGTTTGACCCCAAAAAGGGGCTGTAACCCACAGGCTGAGAAGCACTGGCCTAAAGCATTGGCTGTTTTATTTGTGTTGAGACCTGGACGTTTGTCACTCAGGCTGGCTTTGAACTTGAGGCTATACTGACTCCAGAGCTGGATCATGAGATCACAGGGGGGAGACACCACATCTTACTCTCCTACTCTCCAATAACGATGTGCTCTTATTTTTGTCTTASTATCACACAGTAGTGTAACACATTTGAAGTGTTGTGTCTCAGCGGCAGTCAAACGCATGGGTGAATGCACACCATGGGAAATACTTTTCAGGAAAAGGTTTTTCAGTAAAAACACAAACAACGTTTAGACTTTAATGTGTGAATTTTAAACAAAAAAATAGTTATGAACATCAAAATGATTATTATCAATCACCAGGAAGTTTTCTGTTAGAACTCAGTTTTCAAAATAATACCATGGCCCCAAGAATGAAGCCAGCCAAGTGCCGCTGCCAAGCTCCTGTCAGCAACACTTGGTCATGGAAGTGCCTCTCCAAGTGTGCCGGCTGTGTTCACTTGAATATGCAGGTTACATTTTAGAATATGTTTTTAATACAAATGATTCCAAGGGTTGGAGAAGGCTCAGCGGTTAAGAGCACCTGCTCTTCCTGGGGAGAAYCCAAGTTTGGTTCCCAAACTGACAGTGGCTCTAGTTCTGGGTACCCAGTGCCCTCTGCTGGTCCCTGGATCCCAGGCATGCGTGCGGTACACATCACGGAAGGAAGCAAATCTTCAAAAGATTCAAAAGGAGAATGTGTGTCAAAGCACAACACTTTCCTCTGTTCCGGATGGCTGAGCTGCTTACTCAGTCTCAAGGCCAGTCAAAACAGGGAGAAAAGTACAG
>BDUI01000229.1:40900-55103 GCA_002335545.1 Apodemus speciosus
TTTTTTTTTTCCTCCTTCTTACAATTAATACATACCTTAGATCACTATGCTGTGTAAATGTGCCCTCCTTAAAAATCCTTTGATTTAGCATCAGTTGGTTCTTACATTATTCACCATTTCCCATGATGGTTATAAAATGGTTTTCTGCCGTCAGCATTTCATCTACATTTACTAGGTGAGTGTTGACATTTTTGTCTCCTAGCACTTTGGGATGTATTATGGGTGTTATTGGTAACACCCACAGGGCCCACTTTCAGTGGGTTACAGCTTATCTGTATATGGAATTACATTTGTGTTCAAACTTGACTATTGCGGAGTCTTTTTTCACCAGCTTCTGTATCCTTGTGATATGATCCTGTTTTTTGAACATTTCCTTATTTTCTTCACATGAGATACCTAAGGTTTATCTTATACTGGTTCATAGAATTTGTTATTTCTTTGAGCAGCCCTGTTTTTCTTTTTTAATTTAGGAATAGTAGAAGGGAAGGTCACCAGGTGTAGGTTCYACTTGAATGTTTTGCGTGCAGTGTTCCATGTAATTCTTTGCTTTTCCTCCCAACCATTAAATCCCCGAAATAACGACTCTGAGAGTAATTATTTATAGATAAATGCCTGGGCCATAAGCTTCTGCTTGTTCTCTGACTCACTCATAACTCAGTTATCCCCTCTGTTCTAACCGGGGTTCAGCTGCATGGCTGATTTCCTTTCTTCATCATCTCATGTCCATCTCCTTAGTGTTCTGGGGGTGGGTGGGTGCGAATCTCTCCAATTTCTGACTTTCCCAGAATTCTCTCTATCCCTCTGGATGTCCCACCTCCTGTTTCCTGCCTCAGCTCATTGGCCATAAGCTTTTTTATTGACATGTAATGCTTGTAAGAGAGTCTCTCGATAGTTTTATTGATGTGGTTCTCTTAGAAAGGGAAGTATAAGGGAAACAGGGTGGAGGAAATGGAATGTGGTTTCTGGGAAGGTTAGCCTCAGTTTGATCATTTCCTGTGCACCAAAACTGGATAGGTTGTCTTGGTGTGGAGGCAAGGGAGCTGGGCTTACAAACCACTTTTCAGTTGTTACCACAGGAGTTGGGAGGAAGGCAGTAGCAAGGAGAACTTAGAGGGYTTTTTAGAGGGGGGTATGTCCTATGGAAGTGTGGTGAGGTGTGGGGGAAGGGGGTGCCTCAGCGGGCCCATGCTGAGGCTTCCCTTCCCCCTAAGGGACCAGCCACATGATGGTATAGTATAGAATAGAGTTTATTAAGGGCATGGGAGGGAAGTTAAGAGGGTAGTAGAGGCAGAGAAAGGCAGGGAGAGAGAGTGTAGAACAGAGGCCTGACATGAGTACCTGGAGAGAGGGGGGGATGGGGAATGGGGAGAGAGCCGGAGCAGGAAGGCAAGAGCAAGAGAGCAAGAGAGGAGTAAGAGCAAGAGAGCGAGGAGGGGCAAGCAGCCCCTTTTATAGTGGGCCAGGCCTACCTGGCTGTTGCCAGGTAACTAACTGTTGGGTGTAGCTTAGACAAAATGCTAACTCCAGCTCCATCCTAAAACGAATTCATCTGAAACTATCAGGAATCTTAATTTGGATAGCAATGGGTATTTACATAAATACATGAAAATGTATTTCATGATTGTAGTAGAAATATCTTGAATAACATTGGCCTAAGATGAACCTGGAACTGACCATGTAGATATATGCATCTTTTTCTTTTGTTTCATTCTTTTTCATTCTTCGTTGTTCATTTCTTTAAAACTTTCATAAGAAGCTTCTCTGATTGTTGTCCCTCTTCAGTCTTTAAAAAAGTAATTGAAATTCACCTAAGAACCATATAAAAAAATAATGTAGACAGTGTATGGTGTTTCTCTCATTGTAAGTCCAGCTTTTTTTCTTGAGCTGTAATGTGAGATCTGTAGATGTGATGTGCCTAAAACCATTGGAGATAAAGTAAACTTGAAGTAGAAAGCAAGAAGGTAAAACAGTAGTGTAGTAAACAGTAGGGTTTGTCCGTGCATGGCTGGAGAGGCCCAGACAGTTGGGGACAGTCCACCAAGAAGGCACCTGTGCTGCGCTTCACCAAGATGGGAGGATGCAGGACTGACTTCTGGGTTCAGGCATCGTCGTCAGCTGTAGGAAATTTTGGGATGAGAGGGAAGAGAGGAAGATAGACCAGATACTACAGTGTCTTCAAGCCTTGAGTATTTGCGATTCTAAATATTCCTCATGGTTTGCAAGGGGTTTCTGACTCAGCACAGGAAGTTCAGAACAAAACCCCTGTTAATTTTTATTAAACTAAATTAGTACCATTATTTAATTAATTGCTTATTTGTGGAAATACATGTTTATTGATGTCAAAAGATGAGAAATACTAGGCAGTACTTAATATAAGTGAAACTAATAAAACTGTACCCAGACAAGAACATTAATACACAAACTTCTAGCTCAAAGGGCTGTATTAGATCATTACATTAGAAGAATTGCTGGGAACGTTTGTAAAGAACTGATATTGTGGGTTTTTTTTCTTCTTATAATAATGAGTTGTTACTGGAAGATTTTACAGCTTAAATTAAATATGATTAATGATTAATTGAGAGCACAGCCTTCCAAATGTTTGTGGTGCAGAATAGGGAAGTTTGTCTGTCTTACTCATTTTGTACATAGCCTCTAATGTGGTAAGAGGTGTAGTATTCATTAACAGAATAAATATTCATAGCTATGGAATTTTGAAGCTGTCTTGTAGGGTATTTGCTAAGTGGTTTCATTGCATCTCTGCTGTGTGCTGTGCTGTGAATTAGAGAGTAGTTTAAAAAAACAACTAGAGAATCTCTAGAGGCAGTAAGCATAACTCGTGCTAGCTCTGGTAATCAGCTGCACTTCAGGATAATTTGGGGAGCCTTTAATACATCCCCACTTCCAGAATAACTGTCTGGATGGAGCCCAACGATCAGAAACAGCCTGTCTTCTATGGTGGTTATTAGCCAGGGTAAGAGTCTAGAGTACCAAAATCTTCCTTAGTTGGCTCACCATACCATAGCAGAATACCATAGCCTATGTGACTCCCAGACTAGGTGGGTAGCTTGAACAATAGACATGATATTCATATCTTCTTATCTTTCTGGAGGCTGGGCAATTCAAGATGCCAGTGGCTCTTGATATTGGTAAGAATCTTTTGCCTTGCTGAAAGATGCTTTATAGATTTTCACGTTAGAAGGGAAGGGCTCTATATCCTTTATAAAGCAGGTCCTGTCTGATGGCGACATTTAACCTCATCACTGTAAAGGTATCCTCACACCCTCTCCTTCCATCTGCAATCATACTGTGCAAACATTTTTTTGAAAGTAGGATAATAAAACTCAGAATGGCACAGTGAAGGTTCAGGGTTAAGTTGAAATTGACATGTTGATGGTACTTGGAAGTTTCCAGCAGATTGTTGATAATGGGAGCGGAGGGCAAGGAGATGGGGGGAGCACTGGTGCCAGGTTAAAGGTGGCCCATGGTGACCCTTGGCAGCACACACAGAGATGGGTATGCCTCACATGCAAGGATAACTCAACAATTTGTGATCATTTCCATAAGGAAAGAAAGAAAAAAAATGATGCTGTGGATTACCTAGAGCAGTTACTCACCAGGTCAACTTTGGTACTTTTTTTCTGGTGCTCTAAGATACCACTGTTTAGGATATGTTTTCAAACATTTAATGTTTGCTTCAGGTTTCTTATAATGAGTTAGTTTTAATATCATCATTTTGGCAAGTTTTAGTTCTGAAGGTGAGTGTAAATCTTAGCCAGTGTAAGCGGAGATGAATTAGATACAGGAAGTAGGTGATCATATGTGGAATGGTAGGTATGTGCCTCGTCTCCCACCAAAAAAAACTCAAAAACCAAAAAAATAAAAAAACCAAAAAACCAAAACTAACCAACCAACCAACCAAAAAAAGGTAAAAAAAAAAAAAAAAAAAAATGACCACTGTCCAGTTGAGCCTGAGTCTGAACCCCACACCAGGAAAGATGTGATTTGAGCGTCCAAGCAGAAGCAGGGCTTGTGACATAGCCTCTCAGGAATTCCCTGCCCGCCACAGCACAATACATGCTTTTTCACAGAAATAGTATGGAAAATTACAAAATAAAAAAAAAAAAAGAAAAAGAAACAGTGGAGTAATGGGCAAAGAAACTGAGAAGCACTCAGAGTTGGGGATCTTCTACTGTTTCCCAGATGTATTTGTGAGGAAAGCAAGTCATTTGGGCAGAATATTGTTAAACAGGCCACAGGCAAATTTTCATTCCTTTATCAAGCCTTTCCTTCTGTTCTCTACGGCTTGATGTCCTTTTTACTGGAAACCAATGGGAAATTATAGTTGCACGAGGGCTGGTCTTGCGGTTTTGTTTTAGGTGAAGCCTGTGAATTCCTTTAAGGATTCAGGTTTCSTGAGGCTTGCACTGCATTAGGTCTAAATTCAGTCTCATGTCCTGCTGAGCTATTTGTCCTTTGTAGCCTCATGTTTGGTGATGTAATGCTGGGAAACGGAAGGTTCACACCTGCCAGTCTGCAGAATCTGAGGTCTGAGGAAGTAGGTGCTCCTGCGAACAGGCACCGTTCCTGTGAGTGAGGTGGTGGGCGGCAATATGGAAGCCCACAAAGATGGTCAGCTGGAGTGTGTTATTGTGGGAGACAGAGCCAGAAGCTAAGCAGAAATAAACACAGCTACCACATTGATGTAATCTTTGTATTTTGTAGAAGCCCTTGAGCTTTAAATAAATTTATTGCTAACCTAACTTTTAATGTTTCCTCTCTTTGAATGTTTGCTATTTCCTCTAATTGACAAATTGCTTCTCTTGCTAAATTTTTTTTTTTTACTTTAAAAAACGCTCTTCTGTAGGAATCAGAATTCTATTTGACTTTCTTATTTTAAAAAAAAAAATCAAAAAGCAAACCTAGAACTTGGACGTTCTCAGTTTCTGCCTGCGCCCAAGATGCTGCTGAACCTTTGTTGTCTAAAGGTTGTCTCCAGGCTTCTCTGTTACCACAGACACTCCCGTAACCTCACTTGCCAGATCCTCAAGTACGCCCTGCTCCCTGTGAGTGAGTGGTGCTGTCATGGAAGATTGGGGATTGGACTACATGATCTTGATACTTCATGGGTTTCACCCGTGGAGCCTGCGCTTCACCATCTGCAAAATGGAATAAAATTCAGAGAGGGCTGCTACGAAGACTCCAGCCCCATGTGATTGCGCTGCCCAAGGCAGTTCTGTTGAGGGGAAAATTCCCTCCTGTTAAGCTCCCTGCTGTGGGCTCAAGGGTGGCTTGGAAGGAAGCTGGTGTAAGGACCACTGCTGTTTGCTGTCTTGCTCTTCCCAAGGCCTTTTCTCACTAAGCACTTTTTAACAAAACTTACCTTTATTTTTATTTTGTTTTTAGCATGAGAATGTAACTTGAGCAGCCTGGCAGGATTGTGGGCATCCATGTTTCTCAGGGTGGAGGGGCTTGGTCTGCCCTTGTTGCTGAGGTTCTGACTGTGCTCTTAGGTAGGTACCGAGCCCACCTGCTGGGGCCCTGGTCTCAGAGTACCTCAGAAGCTAGTAGCTAAATTGGTTAAATTAGAATATATTMATTACTGAAAAGGTAGACCTGGCCCTTTTTGTGCCGTATTCTTTACTAGGAAAGATTCTATAGCATTAAGATTTATTGTACCACTATTTTGTGGATTTACAGCAGGTCCTGCTGTCAGTAGCCTTATAATCTAGTACTACCATATTGCAGGAACACAGAGCCCCCAAACAAAACCTGAGCTAACAAATGACGCCAGTGGAAAAGGTGAAAATTGACTTTCAGGTGATGATAGAACGCTGAGAAGTTGGAGCTTTGGAAATTTCCCCCAGTGCTGTTACCCTGATTCCTGTCTTAGTATAAATTTATATGGCTATATTGTAGCACGCTATAAATTTGATAGTGTTTTTCAGGCTCTTATACAAATGCATAACATAGGCATACAATATTAACACTAGGAGATAAGTTTCTAATTCTTTATAGTATTTGTAGTATTGAAGATAGTTTTGTACTAGATACAAAATTATAGTGAATAATTGGTGTGATGGTTTATATACTATCAAATGAGAAAAATCTTAGAATTTATGCATTTAAAACTATCTTAGATTTTTTTAGCTTAAAATTAATTTTCCAAGAGTTTCATCATGAGTTACTGTATTTATATCATTGTTACACCCCTTTGTTTCCTTTCTCCAACTCTAGTGTCCCCCACATCACTTTAGCATTACAACCTCTCCTATAATTATTATTGTTTTACACACACACACACACACACACACACACTATAACCTGAAAAACCCTACTGAATCTAGTTAGTGCTGCCTATATGGATGTGTTCAGGGCTCACCGCTGACAGTGGTGTAATTAGGAGACTGATCCTTGGGAAAAGTGGACCCTCCCTCTGTCAGCAGCTACTGACTGTATCTAGGAGTAGAGCCTTGGGGCATTTCCCTCCATCTGGGTCTATATGTCAGCCTGTGTGGTCTTCACAGTCCTGTGCAGTCAGCCATATTGTTGAGAGTTCACAGTAGCAACATTCCTGTCCTGTCCTGAAGAGAGTGTCTGTAGCAGGTGTCCTGGGCCTCTGTTTCTTACAATCCTGCTGCCTTTCCCTCCATGCTCCCTGAGGCTTCTGTGAAGGGGTTTTGATTGGGATGTATCCATTGGGGTTGTGCAGCCCCTGGTCACGTGTTGTCTGCATTTGCTCTGTATCTCTGTAGTGGTCTCTATCTGCTGTCAAAAACAGTTTCTTGTTGAGGCTGAGAACTGCATTTGCAGAGGGCAGGTGTGGGTAATAGTATCACTTTCTAATTTAGCAGTCCGAGTTTGAAACCTTGAACTTGAACTGATAGCCACACAGTTCTAGAATTGTTTCTTTGTCCGCAGAAATTTTTAGAAGGATGATGAGAAGGAATTTTTGTAATCCAGACAAAACCAGTGTGTTTGATAGGAATATGAGAACCAGTATTCATAACAAAGGTGGATTTCTGCTGTAGTTTATTCATGGAAAGATGGTTCAGTATATACAGTTATATCTCTTGTCAAAGAACTGATCCAGGAAAATAGTTCCTTAGTTGCCTAAAACCATTGAAGGATTTAGAAAGGAAAGAATGGATTTACTAGGGTATGTAATAAATAAGGTATCCAGTAAGACTATGTGGGTGGAAGAAAAGGTGAAACTTTGAAACTGATTTCATAAAGTAGATCAGGATTCCATAATTACTCAACTCTGTTCAGCAGTTACAGTGTTAATTATTGATGACTAATTATGATTACACTGTACATACAGAGACAGGGCTAAGCAGAGATAATCCTAGTTTCAAGCACACATTGATGCTGGTTTTCCATTTGACAGGGTATGCTATAAGCATTTCCTATCCAGCCTGTTCCACGATAGAGTTCTCCTTTCTGTTTTGGTTTTTTATTTTTTTTTATTTTTGTTTCCATGTGTGGTCACATTGTTTCACTTGGAGTTAGAGAACAAGAAACATCTTTGAATCTTCATTTTTCTTTAGTCCTTGCAGGTGCTACTGCTCTGATAGGGTCCTTTAAATCTGTCCTTTATCTGCATTTCCGTTATCTTCTCAAAGACCACTGTTTGCTTTTACTCTAATTTTATGACAGTTTCTAGCAAAGTTAAGGGGAAAAAAGCTAGACCTAAATAAATAGTATAGTATATAGAGTTTAAGAAACTGGCCCATGAGCCTTACCTCGTAAGTGCTGCAAGGCAGGAATGGTTAGTGACATTTTAAAATGCTGTTTAAAAATACAAACACACACACACACACACACACACACACACACACACACACTAACTCAACTCACATCAAAGCCTTGCTAAGGGGTATGTGTGGGCTTTATCAGAGAAGCCCTTGACAGGAGGTATATATTTATATATCTATGTGTATTTATATATGGAGGCATTTAGTGTAAGGAATTGTTGTAAGCAGCTGATCAGTTTGGGATGTGAGGCTGAGCAGGCTGTCAGGAAGGGCAGGCTTAGAGCAGTTGGTCTAGTGTTGAGCCTACAGTTAATGCAGTTGCTGAAGACAATTTCATATTTGTTCTTTAGACCGTTGGACTGAATAAACCAGCCAATTTTTTTTTACAGAAGTCTGCAAAATAGTTCACAACTACAGCTGGCTTCCAGTCCTGTAAAAGGTGAGCTACAGAACACTCTCACAGGTGCTCTCTAGCAAACTTTACTGCATCTAGGGATAATCTTTATACATGTTGAGCACCCCTAATCTAGAAATATGAAATCTGAAGTTTTCCAAGACATGACACACACAATTTATGAGTGCTCAGCCAGTGAAGTCTCTATAGATATTCAAAAAGTGAAAAATACCAGGTCAGAAACACTAGTTGAAAACATTCCGGATAAATATTCAGTCTGGTCAGCGTTTTTTCTGGAGATTATGATGCAGAAAATACGACTCTGATACTTAGTCTTGATTTAAGATAAAAAAATCATAGGACATCTTGACATCAAGATTACTGGAAAAAAAAATCTGTAATTAGAGCCTGAGCATCAGGACGGGAGCCCTAGTCATGATCACAGTTTTCCTAAGGAGCCTGGAGGATGTAAGCTGGCTTTAAGACCGGCTAGGCAGAAACTAGAGAAACAGCTTGTCACCACATTGCTGAGGTAGTGAGGGAGTCAAGGGAGGCTGTGCTGAGTTTCCATAACTGTAGTCTGTTATTTATAAAAAGACACTTTTACCCTTAGAAATTTAATAAAAGATGAACAGTATCTTTCAGCAGATCATAAAAAATTTGTCTGGTAATTGTTTGACTTCTAAAAGTTAGATGTTAGAATTTATACTGGGTTCAAATTTTTGTGTTTTAAACTATGTTATTTTAATTCTAATGAAACATAAAGGTCTTACTAAAGCAGAAATTTCTGGTTTCTTTGGAGACTTAGATTATAGTGATGTTTTGCTTGTTCAGACAGTGAAAGAATGCTTTGCTGAAACTAACAAAGGTGAAGTGATGTTTTACAAACATGTGGAAGGGTGCATGATGTTTAGAAAGAATATAAAGATGACCCCACAGATGGTGGGAGCTCTAGCCTTGGTCTGCTTTGCTCCACCTTGCTAGTCTATGTTGACGACACGTCTTGGCTAGCCTTACATTGCATTGCTGAGCTTCCCTTGTGGAGACTTCAAAGAGAGAAACTCACCAAAGAACTTCTTGTGAGATTCCTGTGGCTTCTTGCTGCTTCCGCAGAATCTGGCCGATTGGTGAGCCTCACGATTTCTTCTGGATTAAACTGCTTTTACTGATTTGTGTGTGGTGTCTGCCAAATGGACTGGACTGCTGCTGCTGGTTCATGTTTGGTGTTTGATAGTGGACTGGACTGAGAACAGTGAAGATTGGAATCTCCCTAAAGAACTATTTCTAAACAGGTCCACTTCCCCTATATTCTAATAACCTTTCTTTCTACTGTCTCTGATGGGTGGTGGGCTAGAGGGGAGGTTGACAACTTATTAAAGCAGGCTGTGAAAAATATATGCCTACATCTTTCATTTTACAAATATATCCCATACTATCCACCATAAATGACCCTCTTAGTTCCTGCAGATACCATGACTACTTCTTACTAGTGTAGATTAACTTTGCCTATTCTTGAATTAGTAGCTCATACTCTTGTGTCTTTTGCTCAACCAGGCTTTTTTTGAGAGTTTATCCATGTTGAGTGTTATCAGCATTGTCCATGGTAATGTTRGTGGTAGGTTATCTGTTTCTATTGGTAAGTCAGTTTTGGTTAATATGATAAGGTACACATTCTTTTCTCAACATGTGGCTTCAGTTCTTTACCAAATGAGTGCATAGAAATGGACCAGGGTTGAGTGTGTGGTTACACATCACTCAGCATGCGTTTCCCAGGGTTTCACACTCTCAGCCACACATGAGAGTTCTTATATTCTCTCCATCATTAGTGTTGTCAGTGTTGGAAATGTTAGTCGTTCTGGTAGTTGTGAGTTATCACAGGGTGCATTTGGCTTCGAGTTTTGAATATTTTTGTTAGCGTATATTAGCTTTGCTTACTCCTGTTCCACACACATGTATGTATACATGTATTTTGATCACATCACAGTCATGCCCCTCATTACACTTTGTGTTCCCCTCCCGCTCCTCTTCCCAATCAGGTCCTCTTCTATATTATTTTTGTTGTCTGACCCAGTGAGTTTCATCATGGTTGCTGAAGGAGCATGGGTAAAGAGCTGTTTTCATGGTCACTCGCATTTACTTGGTTGAACTAGGTTCTCTGATCTCAAAAATGCTTAACTTTTAAAAGTATAACTTTACTTTGTGGTCATTTAGTAATACTCATAAGAAACCATAAAACTAGTATAATTTCCATGTACCTTTTACCCAGTTTCCCTAATGATAACAATGTAATCACAATCCATGCATTCCAGCAGGTGATATTCCTTCAAAGGACCAAGCTTGATATTTGAGGGGAGACCAAAATCTCATTCTTTGATATATAAAGTCTTATCACACATGACATATAAACATATTCAATATCTGTGTGTAATCAGTATCTCATAGGGTTACAGTAAAAGAAAAAGCTCCTTTCAGGGGAAAAACATGACAGAAAAGGTTAGAATGTGCTGCTGTGACCCACTGTGAAAAACTGGGGATTGGCACTGTCACCAGGCTGTTGCCTTGTAGTCAGACCACCCATCTCTACTTCTCTTGTCTGTAGTCGCATGGCTTATTTTCCCGTGTGAAGGTGAAGTGAGCATGCCCGCAGTCAGCAGCAGAGCCACTCTGCTGACTATGAGAGCCTGCCCGAGCTGCCTCTCAGTGGCCAGCTCTCCATCGGTGTGGCTTTCTCATGTGCAGCCTTTAAGGCCTCTGTTCATTCAGTGCAATGCTCTTGGACTCTACCCATGTTGGTGTATGTCAGGGGTCACTTTATCTTATTGCTAATATTCTGTATCTGCAGTGTTGTTGCTTGCCCACTTACCCGCTTCGTGTTATGTATTATAAATAAACTACAGTGAGGCTTATGTGCAGCTATTCACAAGAACGTGAGTTTGCAATTTTCTAGAGTAGATCCACAGAACTCTGCTTCAGAATGCAGGGTAAGAAGTTTCCCAGCAGCACACCAGGGGATGCATTCGCTCTCGGCATTTAAATGCTGTCTATTCTACAGACTTTATTACTCTCTCCTTGTCCCTTACTCTCTTTCTCTAAAGTAATAACATTGAGCATCTCTTTGAATGCTTTTCTCCCCAGCTGGGGATCTACTTTATATAATGTCCGTTCAAGTCTTTTGCCCGTTTATAACTGGCTTTATTTCTTAGTTAAAATTATCACCATAGTGTGTGCACCTGTGTGGTACATGATAATATGTGTGTGAATGGGTGTGTGACTATGAATGATGTGGAGGGCAGAAGGCAACATTGTGTGATCAGTGTTCGCCCCCTCACCTTTCACTTTTTGTTGGGCTCTAGGGGTAGAACTCAGGGTGCCAGGCTTACGCAGCAGGTACCTGTGCCCACTGGGTGTCTTGCCAGCCTTGTATGGTTGTTTTCTATTGCTGAGTTAAAGGCTTTTCATATACTTTCAATATAGGTCCTTTGTCAGATGAGATTTGTAAACGTGTTTCTATCCATAGCTTGCCTCTTGTCTTATCCTCCATCCCCACCTATCTGTCTACCTATTTCTGACAATGCTGGGGTGGAGCCCATGTCCTGTACATACTGGACAGGTGCTCTCTGGGCCACACTCCAGTGCACAGCTCCACTTTGTTCCCTGGTCACTGTGACTGACCAGGTCAGCAGAGCTGTCACCAGGACTGTGGAGGACAACCTTCACGCTCACACTGCCCCGGGTAGGAGGGGTCCTAGACCCCAGGCGCACCTGTTGCCCCAAGCGTTGAACCATGGATGTCTTATCTTAATGGGTGCTATTCTGTGACACTTTGTTCTTGAAACTGAGGTGATTCTTGGATGCTTTGTTTCTTGGTATTGGTTGCTCTGTGTGTGTGTGTGTGTGTGTGTGTGTGTGTGTGTGTGTGTGCGCGCGCACGTGTGTGTTCTTTATAAATATATATCCGTTCATATCTGCCCATACCCAACAGCTATTGGCATGGTGCCAGAAAGAGTTTAGGGGCTCCAAATCTTAGAAACTTCCTGGGCTTTGAGGGTTAGATACATTTCCTCCACTCTGGTATGACAGCCCCAGAAGGTTAATAACCTGTGGTTTCTGCCTAGGCCGAAGACAGCGTAAGTAAAAACATCAGTGGCAGAAAGGTCTTTAGATGTCTTCAATATGTTTAAAAACAGCAACACATGTTTAGGTAATCCACTAGTAAGTTCTGTATAAATCCTTTGTCGTGAAAATCATTCTTAGTCAGTAGTATCTTAATATCAAAACCAAAGTTATAAGAAACACACACACACACACACACACACACACACACACACACAGCACTCTACTGCCCCTTTGATCAGTGCAGATGCAAAGTCTTAACAATAAGCAAATTGAATATAATAATATGTTTAAACACAGCAGTACTTTATGACCAAGTAGTATCTACTGCAGGATTTCAAGGGTCACTGAACATACAGACATCAGTAAGTAAAATTCACACAAAAAATAAATATGGGAAACATGGTAATTACAACAGATGTTGAAAAGTTCTCTGCCAAAATACAGTATCCATATAGAGTAAAGGATCTCAGCAAAGTAAGAACAGAAAAAGCTGTGAATGTAATAAATGACATTGGACTCTAACCAGTTCACCCAATGTTCAAACTTGCCCCAGGAAAGCCGTCAAGACAGAGATGGCAACGCTCACCATTCCTACCAGGCATCATCACGTCCGCTTTGGCATCAGGTTTCCTGGGGTACTCCTGGAAGTCTGGCCATCTCCTTTAATCAGACTGCACCTGCCTTTGCCTGCTGGTTCCTTGTGGTGGTGTAAGGCAATCACCCCTTCACTTCCCGGGGCTCTCAGAAGTTAGGAAACATGTGGGTTGTGGTTGTAGTTGCCGAGTTTGCAGTTTCAGCCCATGGTAGATGGTGTGCTTAGTGGGCACAGACATCTTACRTAATTTCATAGGCCCCTCCAGTTTTGTTTATTTCTCAGCTAGTTATGTCTTTCTTAGGCCACCTTGTCCTTAAGGTAGACATGCTTCCTCTCAGGTATCTTTTAATTTTATGTCTATTCATCTATCTCGCGTCTCAGCATTGGTAAAGATCAAAACATTTGCAAATTACATTAATGAGATTCAGACTTTAAAGTTGTGCTATCTGAGTAGACTACATTGTCAGGAAAGTGTTGCAGTAAAATTTGCAGAGTTTTAGAAGATGTTGCTTGTGACCCTTCTTTTTTCTTTTATATAAAAAATATTTAGAATGATTTATAGTAATTAAAGTAATCACAACTTTATCCAGTGGTAAAAGAGCCATTTACCACTGGATTTTACCACTAAGCATATTTGCTTAGACTTTTATTTTTCAATAAAATAGAATGTTAATTTTTTCCTATCTGGTTATTGACTTGAAACTACCATGAAATCTCTTTTTCCAGAGCAGCATCTCAGACATGTTGAGAAAGATGTTCTGATCCCAAAGATAATGAGAGAAAAGGCCAGAGAAAGGTGTTCTGAACAAGTTGAAGGTAAGATTCATATATTCATACTAGGATCAAACTCATTTGTGATAATATGATGTGAATTTAATCCTTAGCCTCAAAGTCAAGTAGAGTGAATTAATATGTATGAGTTGCTTCTCACACTTGCACTGTGTGCAATTCCAGCACCCCAGCTTTCAGACTTCCAGCCAGTCTTCTGTTCATTTACAATTTAAAAGCATCCCTCCAACCAAGGAACAAAACCCCTTTTTCCTGGAAGTGTAGTTTTATAGAGAAAAACTTGATGTGAGTGTTCAGGAGAAACTAGTTATTCTGTTAATTTTGAATCAAATCTAAGGTGGGAGGCAGCTGCTAGCCTGTTGTAATGTGTGCACACACAGACAGCCTGTGGTAATGTATGCACACACAGACAGCCTGTTGTAATGTGTGCACACACAGACAGCCTGTGGTAATGTGTGCTCACACAGACAGCCTGTGGTAATGTGTGCACACACAGACAGCCTGTGGTAATGTGTGCACACACAGACAGCCTGTGGTAATGTGTGCACACACAGA
>BDUI01000229.1:154239-170051 GCA_002335545.1 Apodemus speciosus
AAATAAATTGAAGGTCATAGAAGATGGAAAAGGTATCCCATGTTCATGGATTAGCAAAATTAGTCTTGAGAAAATGGTCATATTACTGAAAGTGATCTACAGATTCAATACAATCTCCTTCAAAACTCCAATGACATTCTTTACAGAACTAGGGAAACATTAGTAGGAAAAACAAAAGATCTGGAATAGCTATCTTGAGGCACCACAGTGCCTGAGACCAAACTGTGATAAAGTGAAACAGTGTGAAACTGGAAATAAAAGCAAGCCTGTGTGCAGTAAAACAGAGGACCCAGAAACTTGACTGTACAGCTACCTCCATCTTCTATCAAGTGGTCAAAACTTGAGGTTGGAGAAGAAACTGGTGCTGGGAAAACTGGATATCCATGGGCAAAAGACATATAGTTCACCATGACTCATCTGCACAAAAATCAATTCAGCATTGACCAATGACTTACCTTTAAGATTAGGAACTTCCAAACTTCTAGAGGAGAGTAGAGGGAGACCATTTTAAGATCTAGGCTCTTTAAGATTTGAGGCTTTTTTTTTTTTTTAATCTATGATTTTCCAAATGAGACTCCAACAGCCCAGGGAAGAATAACAAGGATTTAAAATTGGATTGGCTCAAGTAAATACAAATTAAAAATCTATTGAGCATCCATTTCACCCAACCAGAATGGATATTACCACATGCTGGTGAGGAAGTGAGGGAAAGGAGCACTTGTAGTCTCTTGGTGGCACTATAAACTACAGCATACTATAAAATACAATATACAAGTGAGCATGCAGATTCCTCTAAGACCTGAGGCTACAGCTATAATTTGATCCAGTTATACAGGTTTAGATATACATCCAAAAGAATGCCACCAAGTGTCTCTAGAAATACCTGTACACCTGTTCCTGTCATACACTAGTCACAATAGCCAAGTTCCAGGATAGACCTGAACTTCTATGGGACAGAGATAGCCTGCTAATTGACATTGGATGCTAAGTAAAAGATGCACAAATGTGAAATGGAGCAGGGAGGATGGGGTATAGATTTTGTGTTTCAATAACCAACATTCTGATGAAGAAATTGGGGAAACAAAATCATTACTCCATTTACTTTTACCTCAAGCCAAAACTTTTTTTTAAAAAAATAAATCTAATGAAGGAATTGAAAAACATCTACAATCAAAACTTGGAACACTGAGGAAAATAGCTGAAGTAGATACTAGATTAAAAAGACTTCTCATGCTAAGGGATTGAAAGAATTAGTACTGTGAAAATGACTGTCTTACTGAAAGTGATGTAATACCTATCCAAATCCTTATGCCGTTCTTCAAAGCAATAGGAAATAAGAATTTAATTCATTCAGAAGCACAAAGATACTCCAAGAAATCCTGAACAAAAAGATTAATGCAGGAGGTGTCACCAACTTCAAGTTATATTACAAAGCCATATTAACAAAAGTATCATGGTGCAAACACAAAAGCAGATGTCAATCAATGGAGTAGAAGGCACAATACAAATCCACAGATATAAATGTATAGTCACATGATTTGACTATATATATATATATATATATATATATATATATATATATATATATACAGTATCCTTATAGCAAATGGTGTGGCAAAAATAAATATTCACATGTAAAATAATATACAACTAGACATGTATTTGTTACCTTGTATAAAATAAAGTCAATTTCAAATGGATGGAAGATCTTGATGTAAGACCTGAAATTCTGAAACCATCAGAAGAAACAAAACAAAGGAATTATTTGAAGATTTAAGCAGTGGCAATAACTTCCTGAATAGGAGACTACTCACTTAGGATACAATGTTAACAGTTGACAAATGGGACCTCATAAAATCTGCACAAGGCTTCTGCACAGCTATGGAAACAACAGTTTACCAATAGCCTACAGAATGGGAAAAAATTTGTGCTAACTATACACAAGACATGATTACTATCTAGAATTTACAAAGAACTTAAAACTAAGAATTCAAACAACCAAGTCCAGAATTGGGTTAGCTAAATGAACAGGTAGTGTCCAAATAATAAAACACAAACTTCTTCAATAAACATATAAAAATGTTCAACCTCATTATCTATCAGAGAAATGCAAATTAAAATTGCGTTAAGAATATCAGCCAGAATATCAGTCATTAAGCAAACAAATAACAAATTCTGGTGAGGGTGTGAACCAAAGTGAACACTTGTACACTGCATATGGAAATGTGAACTCATACAGCCACTATGGCAATTGGTACACTGGTTCTACCCCACCCCCCAAAAAACTATTAATTATTCCACATGATCTAGTTGTACCACTTCTGGGTGTTTCCCCAAAGAACTCAAGGATGACATGTCAAAGAGACCTTTGCACAACAATATTTATTATAGCAGTGGTTACAGTAGTCCAGTTATGGAGCCAACCTACATTTCCAGTAGGGAAATGGAGAAGATAAATCTAATATGTATAAACTGGAATTTTTTCATTCATAAAGTATGGAGTTATGTTATTCTAGGAAAATGCATGTAACTGGRAATAATAATGTCAAGTGAATTAAGGGAGCCTCGGGAAGATAAATGTGGTTTTGAGATTCATGGTTCCTAGGTTTAATGTAGATATGTAAATCTATAAATCTACATATAATTTAAATATAAAAATGAAACTGGACTCTCAGGAAATAAGCAGGACTCAAGGGAAGGAGGATGGGTAAAAAGGAAGAGCATGATAGAAGGTTCTGAGGGGGATTGTGCTCAGTACAAAATATCTGCCTGTATAAAAATGAGCTTATGTGACAGACAATGAACACATTCCATGGAAAAATTCAAAGCATAGGTAGGAAAAAAATAAATGAAAATGCAGTTAATAAAAAGTTAACATTTAAACCATTGTAATCACTGGCTAATGCATGTATTCATTGCATCAAATGTAAGTTGTAGGAGTCAGGTCAGGAGCACGATGAAGAAATGTGAGTAGGATGAGCATCTACCTAGGAATAAAGGGYGGTTTGGATGGCGCCAGTGTTTGGATAGTAGAGTCCATCACTGTTGGAAACCATAATCTTTTTACATTTGTTTATTTAGGTATTTAGTGTGCATGCATGCGTATGAATGTGTGTGCGCATGTGTATGTTATAGCATGCATGTGGAGATCAGAGGCAGACTATGGGAGTCAGTTCTTTCTCTCCTTTCACCATGTGAGTTCTGGTGATCAAACTCAGGTGGTCAGTTTGGCAGCAGGTGTCTTTATCAACTGCCATTTTGCCAGCCCCCACATACTTTTGTTTAAAAAAACAGGTTCTTGTGAAATACATTGTCAACAATTAATTTTGTCTGTATTTTAGTTATATTCTTAGTGCCCATTTCAGTGTCTTTGCTGATGTTGAATTTGGGGAGCTTTGATGTACAGCTGTTTTTATATATGCAGACTCTTCATGCAAAGCCTGAGAAGAGACTGTTAGTGAGATGTAAGGAAGAGGCTGCTGATGTAGCTTTTAAATCCTTACAGTTTTCATGATGTGAAGCATTTGCTCCATCTGGTTTTCCTGGATTTTAGAAGAACAAGACAACACATGATGCTGTCTGTGTGCTCTAGAGCAGTGCATCTACAGACAGAACCTCAGAGCTTAGAACCCAGCTGCCTGCGTTCAAACCTCAGCTCTACGGGTGCCTAGTCATGAGGCTTAAAAATGCTTTTCTTAGCTTCAGTTTCCTTTGCAAAATGCATATAATATGAGCTGTGAGTGTAAGGCAGTGGGACCTGACACGTGGTAGCTCTGTGTGTGTTGTGCTCATCCTAGCACCCAGGAGGCTTGGGCAAAGGGTTGGAGAGTTTTAGGCTAGCCTGGGCTACAGCATGGCTTGACTAAAAAAAAAAAAATAGAAGAAAAGAAAGAAAGAAAAAGCAATACCACGAACACAGTGAGTATCAGTTGTAGACATTGCTGAACTAGATTCCATTCCCCTTGTAGGGTACACTTGTTCAGTTTGTAATTTCAGAGCACTTCATTGTTAGGGCCATTTACATGTCTGTTGTGTTATTGTTACTGGTAAGGAGAACACATTGTGTTGACACATCTCTGCCAGAAGTATAGGATTGGGCAGAAAATATAAAAGAAATTCTTCTTGTGATTGCAATTATATCTTGTAACCTTGAATCCATATATTTTTTTATTTTCCAGATTTGAATCACTTCAGAGAAAAAAAACAAAACAAAAACAAAACGAAACCAAAATAAAATAAAGCCACAAGCTAGCCGAATGATCAGTACCATCCCAATGGGCCCAGCCCTGGGGAGCAGCGAGTTTGTGAACAGAATGTGGGTGCAGTGTGAGAATGAAAGCTGCCTGAAGTGGAGGCTGCTGTCTCCTGCGGCTGCAGCCGGGGTGGACCACAGTGAGCCCTGGTACTGCTTCATGAACTCCGACTCCAGCTACAACAGCTGCTCCATTTCTGAGGAGGATTTTCCTGAAGAATCTCAGTTCCTTGAAAGCGGGTATAAGATTGTCTATTCACAACTTCCTCTTGGAAGCCTGGTTTTGGTAAAATTACGGAATTGGCCAAGGTAAGAAATTTATTTATTATTATTTATTAATTAATCATTACTTAATTACTGATTTCTTTAATTTTTTATTACATTTACTTATGTGCATGCATGTTTGGGGACCTTGTGCATGGGTGTGTGTTTGGGTGTGTCTGTGTCTGTGTCTGTTTCTGTTTCTCTCTGTGTTTTAGTAGGTCAGATACCAAGAGCCTCATACAGGCTGGGCAGACACTTCTGCTGAGCCACATGCTCAGCCCTGTGCTCTCTATTTGGAATAGCCGTGTCTAGTTATGTATTTCTGAGGAAATTTTACAGTATTCCAAGTGTATATTGCTAACAATACCACCTTTTCAGAACCTCGTACTAGTTTTATAAGCTGTTACACTACAAAACTCAAGTATATTGGCTTATTATCTTGTTCTCTATGAAGACCGTGAGGAATCAATCATGAGAGGCTATTACTTGCCTGTTCTGATATGCACATGTGTGCAATAGGCGATCCAGTCAATACATAGATTCAGGTTCTTGCTTTCTCACTATTTTGCACTGAATTATGCTGAATACTGCTATAACTCCTAACACCTTAGAATGACCGTATTAGGATGTAGGGCCTTTACAGAAGTGATTAATTACAAACACGACCCGGTAGGGCACACCTTCACCCAGTCTAGCTGGTATTCTTGTAAGGCAGCAGTTTAGGGATGCACATGCAGAATGGAAGTCTGTGTGAAAGTGCAGCAGACGGCAGCTGCACTTGCTGGATAACACCCTTGATAACACTTACTGATAGGCCACTATAGAGACACCAAAATAGGACCAATAATTACAACTCCCTATGAGACCTAGACATTTAGTTATCTGTGAGAGAAAAAACAAGGCAAATAGGAACAACACAGAGATCATCTGATACATTTGAGAAATGAAAACTTCAAAATGGTGGCAAGCTTTACTGGGGAGTACAGCAGGCCAAACTGAGAACAACAGATTCAAATACAACAGGGCAAAGAGCAATTCTGAAGATGCTGGAGCACAGGGCCCTGGAAACATTAAATTTAACACAGATAATTTTCATGAAAAAGTTAACTCTGATTAAAACAAACAAACAAAAAACCCAAAATAACAACAACGAAACCCCCAAGACCTACGGGGGGGGGGGTTAAATAAAAAGTATAGGATCAATAAGAACAAAGGATCTCGTTTGGTTGCTAGATTAGCATTTCCCCTATAGGACTCCAGGCACGTGCAGAGCTGGGCTAACAGAGAAAAAGGAAATTGATAGTTCTGAAAGAGATGTCAGAACAGCTATAAAGCACAGAGAACAGAAAGTACACAGGAAACCCTTGGGACCAGCCCAGTACCTCCTCTGCGCTCCAGAGGCCAAGAAGTCCACTGCTTCTCCTGTCTCCTCCTGGAGTCCAACAGCCAGGTACCACTGGAGAAAAGATCAGTGTCTGAGATGCTACAAACAAGTTTGGGACTTTAGGGACTTCCTGCCACAGGGTCTGGGTGAGAGACATCCACAAGAGGTACTCCAGGAGACTAGAAGGTTGGACCCAAACAGCTGAAAAGTCTTGAAGCAAGGAGCTGCAACTGTGAAGAGAAGTGATGGCTGACCTCTCCTCTGTGCTGAGGCACAAGCACTTCTCTCAGCTGCAGGACTAAGAGCTCCGAGACCAGGTCAGGCAGACCACACCGCAAATAGCTTACTTCTCCAGTCTCTTCCATTCCCACACGATCACAGGAGAAGCTGACACTAACTTAGCGTGGTGAAAAGAGTATGAGGCAGAAATATAGAAGATGAAAGGTTACCACAGAGGAATGGTTTTGGGAATATTCTCAAAATCTTATATTGTACTCAAGATTTCAAGTTGAGCTAACAGGAATAAAGGAAATAGTGTAGATATAGTGTGTGTGTGTGTGTGTACTAGAAAAAAATTAAAACAGTGATTAAAGATTTGGAGGAAAAGTAAAATTAATGAAAACCTTTTTAAAACTTCAAAAATAAATGCTAAATTGGAAGGAATAAAAAATAAGCAGTACTTTCTGAAAAATAAAATATGTAGAGAAAAACATTAAATTTTAAAGGGCCAAAAGATGAAAAGAAATTCAAGAAAAAGAAATACCAAAGATAGGAAAGATTACATAGGTAATATAGACTACTGAAGTAAAAAGCCAAAGCCATATGATAAGATAATACAAGTGCCCTCTAAGTAAAGAAAGTTTAACTGAAATGTAAGATTTATACACTGAAGATACATAGTATATATTTAGAAAAACTCAATCAAGAATGCCAAACTCTGAAATATAATGAATCTACATAAATTAAATGAAAAATACTTTAAGCATCTATGAAATAAAGATCCTCAAATATTTATCATTTACAAACATTTCTAAATATTTATTAATATTCATTATTTCAATGAAGAATTATCAACTATTTCAAGATGAACAATAAAATACAATGTGTCTGTTTATCACAGTTCTTTAAAAAATTGTAGTCTTGTTTAAAAGGGGAAAAATAAAAAAGACATCAGAAAAAACAAACTGTTCCTATTCCAGTCTTGTATTACTAACCTAGAGAAGCTGTAGAAAGTAAATTTCTCTTGCTTCATTCTTCAAGTCTGTGGTATTTTGTTATAACAGCCCTAACAAACTCACATACTAACTGTCTTAGCAAATGTGTGACCTCAGTGCCCCTTTCTAATGAGGGCTTTTCTGGGGATCAAATTTGACAATATTGTAAAAAAATTATTATCCACTCCCATATTAATAATTCTCTCCCACATTAATAATTGACACAAACATTAATTGATTATGTGTACCGGACCTGCCGGCATGAACACCAGCCTCTGAGCAGGGAGTGAGGGTAATTATAGGAAAGACAGAAGGAAGACTCAGAGACAGAGTTAGAATCRGGAGGGTTGTCCAGTGACTACTGCAGCCTCATAGACTCCCACAGTGCTGTGGGAAGCCAAAGCACAAACTAGCAGAGACAATGGCTGACATCTGTGGATATCTATTCCTATCCAGAGGCCTCCCTGGTCTTCCTCAAGGTTAATAGGACATCCAGCCCCTCACCCTGAGTACCCAGTGTGTCTTCTCTTGTCGTTCCATGCATCAGCCGGCCAGGAAATCTGCCTGCCTGCAGAGCATCCTGCCAGGCCGCAAGCCCTGATCTGCTGACCCTACCTAGCACGCAAAATGGCTGCGGACAGTTATGTAAGATCCAGTATTTTAAGGGGCATGTAATATAAACATTTACTGAAGTTGTCATAGACAGATTTATAGTTCTCCATCATTTTTCATCTCTAAAGCAAACATTTTGAAAGCAGAGTTGAAAAATGCATTTTGAAAGCAATTCCTAAATGGGAAATTTGATGTTTCAGTAACTGTAATTCAAGAAAATAAATTTGCTTTTATCAGTCAATATATCTGAAAAACAGAAAGTTTCATTAGGAATTAGTAACTGAGGTAAAGAACTAAAAATTTCATATGAAATGTGTTTTAAACCAGTTCCTAAATTGTCTCTAGTTTGTGATTACTGCCATCACCGCGCCTGACAAGCTGCTGCATCCTCCCTCCTCCGGAGGCTGGGATGCGTTTGGCTGCGCATCACTTACTCCTTCAGGAGCTCAGCTGAGCACAAATTTAAATTTTAAATTAAGAAACTGAAATTTACTTGCATTGTTTCTTCGATGACACAAATGTATAGAATGATAATAACAAGATAAATTACAATAGTACAATGTAAAGATAGAATTAACCCAAAAGAAATAGTCAGATATCAGATCTTAATTAAGCAGTGCTCTAGATCCTGAAGCAGAGACAGCAGCTGGCTGCAGAGATACTTAGCAGCCTAACTCAGCAGCACAGCCCTGGCTGGGGGGATGTTCATCAGCTGATGGCTTTACAGGCGGCTCTCAAGATCAGAAGCTCTATCTTGCCAGCAGTTAATGTTACTGCTGTTCAAATGAGTTGGCTCAAGAAGGTTAACGAGAAATTGATGTAGAATCTAGAAATGCTTATTTATTTTTTTTTTTTGTAAAATAAAAACAAACAGTTCTCAAGAGAGTAGTCCTTTATTGGTATCATAATTAATTTTCTTCCGTGTTGTACACACCACATACTTAAGAACCTGTAAAAGGCACACACATAGCCTCTTGCTAAACAAAGGGGAGATATTTCTAAATCACTCTTTTCTACCTACCTGTTATTCTACACGTGCAGTCGCATTAGCTTCCTAGGGTGGCCATACAAACCAGCACCCAAGAGCTGGCTCACGTACAAAGACGTGCTTTTCCACAGGCCCAAGTCCTGAGATTGAGGTATCACATGGCTAATTTCATCCCAGGTGCTCTCCTTGATTTACAAATGGTCACCTTCTTGCCACATCCTCACACACTCTTTCCTCTGCATGTTTGTGTCCTGGCCTCTTCCCAGGAGACAGGTTGTCTTGGACATAGTGTCTGTCCTGGTGAGCTCAGTTTTAACTGAGTTACTTGTTATTTTTGATTTGAGATAGGCTCTCAAGTAGTTCAGTTGGCCTTGGAGTCCTGATCCTCCTGCCTCCACCTCCTGACTGCAGGGAGTACATATGCACAACTCTGTCCATCTAGCTCTCTTAGTTATTTCTTTAACTGTCTTTTCAGTTTTCAACATCTAAATTTGGCAGGAGACAGTTAAGCCCTATGATGATGACAGACTTTTAATTTCTCAAAACCAAAAATGTATAAACCACACATTTATTTGAATTTATAACACATGAAGAAATATAGCAAGAGCTAGATGCCTTCAGAAAGGCTGTTGCCTGCAGGCTCATGTGAGAGCGTGGGTCTCTCCCCTTGACTGCCGCTGACTCTCCCACTTTACATTGCTGACTGCAGTATGGGCAGGCATGCAGTTTTCATTGTTGCAGTGGTAACTGTATGCACGATCTAGATCCTGAGCTATAAACTGTTGTCTAAGTGCTACCAGGATTCCTTCCTTATCGTGGGATTGTCAAGTGACTTCTGTCTTCTCTTCCTGCTTTATTCCCAGAGTGGTGGGCCAGGTGTTGGAATGTTCGAAAAAATATTTAAAACTTAATTAAAATTGGGCACACCTGTACACCTGTAATCCTAGCACTCTAGAGGATGAGGCAGGAGGATCATTTGAATCTAGATGGGGGAAAATTAATGTATGTGTATACAATTTTTGTTATAGATAAAATATGAATTGAATCCCAACACAGCATTTCAAGCCAATTTACATTTTGCCACTCACATACAAAATAATAATTTTAATTTCAGAGGTGCAGTTTTGTAAGATAGTAAACTTATATAAGGTAACATGAATTAGAAAATGTTGATCTACTAATAGGAGAGATAGGATACATAACAGTAATTAGCATGTTTTATCTGAAAGCCAAAGGTAAGCTTTCTGAGACAAACTTACCTACTTCCTGTTGAGTGTTAGGACCTGGAGGCGGCCCTTGTTCTGTGCTTGTGTAAGGCCGCAGCGGTTTTCACTGGCTGTCGAGGTAATGGAGAAAGGCTTTGTGATGTTTTAGTGACTTTATCATTTGACTGTGTTGTAACCTCAGATTATCACAGAGCAGGCCAAATGGTGGTCTCACTCCTTCTTGGTGATCATATTTGACGAATGCACACCCCTACACCACACCTAAACCACACCTACACCATACCTACACACGTGCACCACACCTACACACCTGCACCATCCCTGTACCCCTACACCACACTTACACACCTACACCACACCTACACACCTGCACCACCCCTATACCCCTACACCACCCCTACACCACACCTACACACCTGCACCACACCTACACCCCTACACCACACCTCCACACCTCCACACCTACACCACACCTACACACCTGCACCACACCTACACCCCTACACCACACCTCCACACCTACACACCTGCACCACACCTACATACCTGCACCACACCTACACCCCTACACCACACCTCCACACCTACACACCTGCACCACACCTACATACCTGCACCACNCCACACCTACACACCTACACCACACCTACACACCTGCACCACACCTACACCCCTACACCACACCTCCACACCTACACACCTGCACCACACCTACATACCTGCACCACACCTACACCCCTACGCCACACCTACACACCTACACCACACCTACACACCTGCACCATCCCTACACCCCTGCATTACACCTACACACCTATACCACACCTACACACCTGCATCAAACCTACACACCTGCATCAAACCTACACCTCAACATCACACCTACACACCTGCACCACACCTACACACCTGCACCAAACCTACACACCTACACCACACCTACACACCTACACCATACCTACACACCTACATACCTTACACACCCTACACCGCATCCCACATCCTTCAGAGGCCATTTAGGATGGAAACCAGTAAGGAATGCAACCTCTGAGACTAGGTACTCCATCTCTGATCTAGTCATGCTGCAGGCATTCTTTCAGAGTTGAACATGGACTCCGTGGCTCTCTTCTTTTGTTTGTGGGCCTGTTTGTGACCCATGCCCTTTGACCAAGAAGACCTCTTTTGAATTATGTTTTACCAAGTGTCTTTGAAAAACTAAAACTAGACTAAAGCAAAACAGCAGCAACAGAAAATCTTCTTGAAAGTTCTGTTTGTAAAACCCTGTTTTCTTGCTTTAATAAAGAAGATAAAAATTTCCTACCACATCAGATTGATGAGAGGTTAGTGGTAACGGTGCATGTCCCAGAATCCTCTGGGAGCTCTTGCTGGTTAACTTGCCCAGGACCCCACACTCTTCTTTGCAAGTTCTACCTGAGCCCAAGTCAGGACTAAGGAGTTTAAAATTGCCCAGCATACTCTGCTGCATTTTCTATTGTAGCATTAAATGAAAACCTGAAACCATTTTTAAAATATTGAACAAATGCATTATTTGAAATGTTAAGTTTTCTTAGTCAGTGCTAAAGTTGTTTGTCTGAGACATGATCTCACTCTGTAGCCAGGCTGCCTTGGAACTATGTATGACCTCACTATGTAGATGAGGCTAGCCTCACCCTCACTGAGACCCGCTTGCCTCTGCCTTGTGAGTGCTGGGGTAAAGGCCTGTGCCTCCCAACCTAAATTTGTTTTCACTTAGTACCCATAGTCAAGACGTTTTAAGATGATTGCGGCCTGTACAACTTTTAGTTTTCAGCTTTTCTTTTATTATAGAATCTAATAACTCAAGCAGACAGAGCAGGTATGGACTCTCCTACATCAGTGACTCTTGGGACATGCTTCTGGTTTCTGGCTGGGCTCCATATGGGACACTGTTTTCAGGCTTTGCTTAGAATGAGCTTTCAGCTGCTGATGTGGAAAAGGAAGATCAGAGGCTAGACAGATGGCCCAGAAATTAGGAGTGCATACTGCTTGTGTATCCCTGAAACACACATATCTATAGTTAAAAAGTAATAATTAAAAGAAAAATTGTAATTAGACAGAAAGTAGAAAAATAGAAAGTTACCTGAGTGGGAACTGAATGTCCAAAGCAGAAAATGATGTCTATAGAGGTTTCTGTCACAATAAACATATCTTTTTTAAATTTAAATTTTATTTTATGTGTATGGATGTCTTACCTGCACATATGTTATGCACCACCCGTGTGTCTGGTGCTTGTGGAAGCCAGAAGAGGGTATCAGATCCTCTGGAACTGGAGTTACGGGTAGTTGTGAGCTATTATGTGGGTGCTGGGAACTGAGTCTATCACCCTTCCAGCCTCTAAACATATTTTAAAATATTTTTAAATAAAAATTTACTTAGATTTCTGAATATTTTTTAGCAAATTAATGACTTATCAATGGAGTGATAGAGAGGAAGGAACAGTTTAAGATGGTGGAGCTGAGGTCCTGCCTTTTCTGTAGTTAACAATGTTATCACTATTTGAGCAATGAGCTATTTTCTGCCTATTACCTGTCAATCTATATGTTATCTATTTGCCTACAGCTATAGCTATGTATCTTTCATCTATCTCATCATTTATCCTTAAGCTATCGTTGATTTATAGCTGACATTTATTATATAAACATATATCATTTACCTATAAGCTATCAAGTAAGTCTATCTAGCATATCACCTGTCTTCTCAATTGAATATTATCTATTGCCTACTATTTATCATCTGTGTTATCTCTCTATTGTCTACAGTGTCTATCTATCTATCTATCTATCTATCTATCTATCTATCTATCTATCTATCTATCTGTCTATCATCTATCTACCTACATACATATCTATCATCTTTCTATCTATCTATCTATCTATCTATCTATCTATCTATCTATCTATCTATCTATCTACCTACCTACCTACATATCTATCTGTCATATATATGTATCGCCACACACACAGCTATCTCTTCAGTTTGGCAGAAGCCATGTCAATGGCCAATATTTTGGTAATTAATCATTTTTCTTGGCTAGAGTTAACTCTGAAGAGAATTTGATATATCTTTCCCCCTCTTTGCCTGTCAGTGGTGTTTCTTATGGAATCTGGCTATCATTTCTTTTAGATTTTTTTCATCTTGTCTATGACAATATCAAACATTTTATTGTTACAAAGATACAATTTATTACTTGCTTATTATCTTTGAAAGGTGTAAGTAGGAATAAATTTATGTGTGTAGAATTCATTAAAATTCAAAAAATAAGTTCAATATTTTA
Organism: Apodemus speciosus; assembly: GCA_002335545.1. Lineage (NCBI taxonomy): Eukaryota > Metazoa > Chordata > Mammalia > Rodentia > Muridae > Apodemus > Apodemus speciosus. The sequence goes on from BDUI01000229.1 coordinate 167,493, forward strand.
TTGTGATAGATGTGTCAATAGCTTCATTTTTTTAACAGAATAAAATTTATTTAATTTTATTTTTAAGCTGGCCAGGAATACTTTGTCCTGATCCTTTCAAAGGGAAATATGTAACCTATGACCAGGATGGAAATGTTGAAAAGTATTACATAGAGTTTCTGGGGGATCCCCACTCGACAGCATGGATAAGTGCGACATTTGTTGGACATTTTAGTCTCACTTTAAAGGTAGGTGAAGTACCATTGAAGCTTTATGCTTTCTCTAGTTTATTTACTGTCAATTTTTATCTCAGATTTTAAAACATTTGCATTTATATAAAAATCATGTATAGTATGCTTTTAAATTGAAACTTGATTATTAACAAGGAAATTGTGGATATGAAATAGTTGTGGAGTTTAACAGCTCTCCTCTTCCAATGGCGATGTAGTAAAAATCAGCTAAAGAATGAACCTTTGAAATGGTTTTAAGATTGTCATTTTTTAAGTTCTCCTGAGATTGTATGTGTCAGCATCAGTCACAGGAAATTAATTCTAGAGCACAACAAGCTTTTCAAATCTCAGAGTATTTCATCACACTAACTCCTTTAGTACCTTTTYACTCTTTTTAAACTTTTACGCACACATTACAATTAATTAGTTATTGGATTCTCAGGCTGGGGATGCGGGAGGCGAGCTGGGCCTGGACCAAGGAGCAGCCATTTTGAGCATAGGCTGCCTGTGCTAAAAGCCACCTGAAGCCTTTTGTCTGACACCATGCTGTCAGCAAAACCTGTCACAGACACATGGCATCCTAAACACAAAAGCCTTCCAATCAGTCTTGATATATTTTATTTTTTAATAGTAGGAGGATATATTCAGGTGCATATCCCAGTATATGCATAAATAAAGCATGTGATCCAACCACATTGGTAATTTGAGATTGTTTAAGATGGGTTTATTTTATTTTTGGCATATGTAGCTTTTTTAAAAAATTTAGTTCAGAAGCTGTTAAAAGGAAGCACTGTGACAGACCACCACTTCATATTAGCTCACCCAACCATCTCTGGAGGAAGAAGCCCCTTTCTGCTTCCCCTTTGCATGTGCTCCTAGACAGGTCTGTTGGTAAACCATAGACAACATGCGGACTGTTGCTTCTTTGTCCTCTCCTTCCTCCTAAGGAGTGGGGAAACCTAGCTGCTCATGAAGCTAGGAAAGATTACGGTGTTTCTCAAAATTATATGTAATTGTATAGATATTAAAATTATATTTAATTGTAAGCACAAAAGTAAAAAAGTATTATAAGTTATCTGAATGCATATTATCAATGTTTGAATATTATCAGAATTATTTTATCATCAATCCCTGGGGCAAGGAAAAAGTCTGATAGAGAAGACAGCCAAACTTGAGAATCAAGAGACGCACATTCTTGTTCTTGTTTTTAACTTACTAAAGGCTTCAGCAGAAATTTGCACAAAGACCATGAAATCAGGGCTGATTTATGCAAACTGAGGATGCGGAGGTGAGAGTGAGGGTGAGGCTGGGAAGGGTGTTGGCTAGCCTCTCCCCTTCCCAACTCCCAGGGTGGGGAGCAGGGGACTAGTAGATACCTACAGGCCTGGGAGACTGTCTTTGAATGTTGTTTAGGGCTCTGCTTCTGCCCTTAGTTCTGTTTCTAGCCTGTTCTTGTACCCTTGCAGCTGACAGAAGGAGGATGCCCTCTGTGGGTCTCTACTAAATCAAGGTCAGATTCACCTCCTATGTGGCAGACTCTCCTCCTGTGCCCAGCTCTCCCCACTTTCCGTTATCTAGAGTTATACTCACTAGGATGGGGAAGCTGAGGGATGACAACAGCCTGTTGTTTCAGTTGCTCAGAAAATAACATAAGGAGGTAGATTTAGGCAAGGCTGACAGGCAAAGGAAAAAAAGGCCCACGTCATGCATATGAGRAATTGGTTGAACATGATTAACTTCAAACTAGGAGTGACTGACATTTCCAGTGTTTTGGAGACCAAGATGATATTGACTCCAGCCTACAATTTTATTGCCCAGATTTCACAGGGAATTAATGTTTTGTGGTCCTCTGTGCCCTGGAGCTCCTGTATTGTACTACCTTGTGTCTGAAATAATGGATGTTAGACAATACAGATGTTCTTAAAAATTCCTTCTCAGGCAGGGGAGGAAGAATGTAAGTTCTACAAGGCATATGATCAGTTTTTCCTAACAGCAGGTGAAGAATTCTAGCAGTAGATCATCTGTATATACCTGACAGAATCTTACCTCATAGTTTAGTTCAAAAGGTAATAAAATATTTTAGAATTCCATTAACTATGAACTTTCTACTACCTATATACCATGAGATAGAAATACAGACTTTGTAGAAATACAGTCTCTTTTCTTTTATTGGATATTTTATGTATTTACATTTCAAATATTATTCCCTTTCCCAGTTTCCCCTCCAGAACTTCTCTATCCCATGCCCCATACCCATGATTCTATGAGGGTACTCCCCCACCCACCCACCCACTCCCACCTCACTGCCCTGGCATTCCCCTACACTGAGGCATCAAGCCTTCACAGGACC
>BDUI01000229.1:180104-193863 GCA_002335545.1 Apodemus speciosus
TTGCTGAAGTTGTTTATCAGCTGTAGGAGTTCTCTGGTGGAGTTTTTTGGGTCACTTAAGTATACTATCATATCATCTGGGGATGGCTTTCAGTGAGCCTGCTGTGCAAGCCTTTTAAATTAGGGACGAGTTGTAAACTAATTCATTGATACACTCTTCCAGAAGCGAGTGGTGAATTCCCACACTCATATAATCCTAAGTTTACACTTGGATATGTGTTTTATTTTTTGAAGTATAGTCTAGCAAAGGACTGGAATCTATTTATGAATTTAACAAAGTCTGTGATCCCTAAACCCTAAATAAGGCCCATTTGATGAATCTGAATGACTGCTTCTGAGTTTAGATCAGGGAACATGCCCTGTCTGGGCACTGCATGCCAACTGGCCTCTTCACCAGGTCTCCGCTGCTCTTTTCACTGTCATTGCACACAGTCTGAGCAGGTGTCTGTAGTAATTGTAGCCAGTGTTTGCCCACAAATACATTGTTCAGAAAAAGCCACGCAGGTGTTGGTTAGAACATAGYGACCATGGATGTTAATGTTCTCTGAGGCTTAGACCTTGATACCCATTAATACTGCTGCCTTAGACAAACTGGGCYAGTTCTGACTCTTTAAAGGCTCAGAACAAATGAACACACCTGTTTTCAGATTCATTTAAGTCTTTCCATGTCTCTCAGCTCTACCCAGCATTCCTACCACAGTCTACCTGACTATAGCAGCAGGAGAAAGCTGCAGTTTAAGCAGACACTGGCCTTATGCATTACCTGCTGGGACAGATGGCTCAGCAATTAAGAGCACTTGGTGCTCTTCCAAAGGATCCAGGATTGATTTTCAGCGCCAACATGGTGGCTCATAACCATTCATAGCTCTAGGTCCAGGGGATCCAATGCTTTCTTCTGACCCCCTTAGACAGTAGGCATACATTTGGCACACTTAGATACATGCAGGCAAACACTCATACACATAAAAGTTTTAAAAAGTCTAAAATTAAAAAAATTACCTCCTGGCCCAGTGTTGATTTTTTTTCTGTTTCATTCATTAATATATTATGATTGCTTTACTATCAGTTTGCATAGCAAGATTTATAATTGCTTTCTTGCTATGGACTTAATTCAATTTTATAAAATAAAAATATTACAACTTGAAATCTGAGTATATAACGAACTTAAAACTGTACACGCTTAAAACAAACATTGGTTTGTTTTAAAATTCTCTTTAAAATTATGTTAACATATACATGACATAAAATTTATCAGTTTAGCTGAATTTAGTGCACAGCCCAATGGTTAAGTTTTAAATTACTGATTAAATAGTCCTAGAAACATTTTTCCCTAAGATTATTACAAAGCGTCCTTTCTGATTTGGAAAGAATTACACACTTWTGAGGTATCTTATAACTTTCTTTCTTTTTTTTAAATTTAATTTTTTACACTCCAGATTTTATTCCCCCCTCCTGTCGTCCACCCTCCGACTGTTCTGCATCCAATACCTCCTTCCCACCCCCTGACTCCATGAGGATGTTCCCATCCCTCACCCTCTACCCCACCTGACYTCTAAACTCCCTGGGGCCTCCAGTCTCTTGAGGGTTAGGTGCATCATCTCTGATTGAACACAGGCCCGGCAGTCCTCTGCTGTATATGTGTTGGGGGCCTCATCTCAGCTCTGTTAACTTATATTTTATATAAGTGAGTTGAGTCCTTTAATATTGAGAGATGTTAAAAGAAAGATGACTGTTGGTTTCTGATATATTTGTTTTTGTAGGAGGCTTTCTGTGTTTGTGGTCCCCTCCTTTTGACTTTGTTGTGAGATGCTTTATATCTTGTCCTTTCTTTGGTGCAGGTACCTTCCTTGTGTTAGAGTTTTCCTTCTAGRATCTTCTGTAAGGTAGGATTGGTAGATAGATAATGTTTGACTTTGGTTTTGTCCTGGAATATTTTGGTTTCTCCATCTATGTTGATTGAGAGTTTTGCTGGGTATAGTAGCCTGGGCTGACATTTGTGATCTCTTAGAGTCTGCATGACCTCTGACCAGGCTCTTCTGGCTTTCACAGTCTCTGTTGAGAATTCTGGGGTAATTCTGTTATGTCTACCTTTGTATGTTACTTGGCCCTTTCCCTTGCAGCTTTTAATATTTTTTCTTTGTTCTGTGTGTTTAGTGTTTTGATTATTATGTGACAAGAGATTCTCTTTTCTGGTCCCATTTATTTGGTGTTCTATAGTCTTCTTGTAACTTTATGGCCATGTCTTTCTTTAGGTTGGGGAAGGTTTTTGTTTTTTTTTTTTTCCTGTGATTTTGTTGAAGACATTTTCAGGTCCTTTGAGCTGGGAATCTTCATTCTCCTCTATTCTGATTATTCTTAGATTTGGTCTTTTCATTGTGTCCTGAATTCCTGGATGCTTTGGTTTAGGAGATTTTTAGGTTTTGAATTTTCTCTGACAGTTGTGTCATTCTCTTCTTCTATGGTATCTTCTACACCTGAGATTCTCTCTTCTATCTCTTATAATTTGTTGGCGATACTTACAACTGTAATTCCTTACCTCTTTCCTAGGTTTTCCATTTCCCTCTTTGGGTTTTCTTTATTGTTTCTACTTTCACTTTTAGGTCTTGGATTGCTTTATTCAGTTCCTTCACCTGTTTACCTGTGTTTTCCTGTATTTCTTTCAGTGAGTTACTGGTATCCTTTTTAAAGGTTTCTATTATCTCCATGAGATAGGATTTTAGGACAGATTCCTGATTTTCAGGTGTGTTGGTGTATTCAGGGTTTGCTGTAGTGGGAGAACTGGGTTCTGATGATACCCATGTATATTGGCTTCTGTTGCTTATGGTCTTGCACTTGCCTCATGCCTTATAGATATCCCTGTTATTTGTTGGTCTGGGTGACTCTGGAGTCTGCCTCTTTTGACCCTGGGTTGCTTCAGGTCTCTTGGTAGACCTGTGGCCCTGGCTGTAGCAGACCACCTGTGGGGCCTTCTAACTGGGGGCTTTTCAGAGGGGCAGAGAAGCTGCTGACTGTTGCCCTGACTGAGTGGATCTCCTAGGTGGCCTTCAGACTGTTGGGTCTTCAGTGGAGCAGTCAAGCAGTTGTCCTCTGTGAAGATGTTCTCGGAGGTGTGGTGGGGCTACCAGCTGTGGTTTCTGTTTCCCTGTGTGCAGCAGAACTTCAGGGAGGCTTTCAGTCTGTCAGGTCAGTTGCCCGGCATGCCTTCAAACTGTGATGTCTACTGATCAGAGTACAGCAGATCCTCAACTGCTCTGAGTGCAGCAGATCTTCTAGGATGTGTCAGGATATGGTATCTTCACAGGAGCAGATCAGCTAGGAGTCTGCCCCAGCAGAAAAGGACCGGATGAAAGGAGCAGAAGGGGCAGAAGGGGCTCTTATAATTTTCAACATCACTTACTTTTGACAATACGCACTAGGAGCTCTTCAGAACTCTTTAAGGCAACAGAGCTGCACCATCACCTCGGAGCCAGAGCCAGGCTGCCTGCATGCTAATTCCCGCTCTGTCTTTAATAGCTATACAGATATGGCAAGTTGTAAACTCAGCCTCCTTATCTCTGAAGTGTAATAATGCATCCCTCACAAGCTTATGAGGGACTCATTAAATGARTCATTTGTGAAGTGTTTAGGATGGTGCTTGGCAAAACTACATAAGCTTTAGATAGGTTAGTAAATTAAAAAATAGTAATAGGCTCTTTAAATAATAGAACTGTTTTATAAATGAAATATGCCCTCCGTCAATGTCTCCCTGATGTGAACAGAGTTCTTGCCTCATTTTCTGGGCCTGCAGAGACTGAATGTCTTGTCTGTGACCCCAACTTACTGTTAAGATAGCCAAGGCTCAGGCTCCATGCCTTACCTGGAGTCACTTAGCAGTGCAGTCAGGCCTCAGCCCAGGCTTGCTTTGGAGACTCCAAACTCCAAACTTTCTGTCAACCTGCTTGTAATTTGCATTGAGTTCTTTGTTAACCTTCATAAGCATATGGAATTCATAATGAACTATTCTCTGCCGACTGGAAAACCCCAAAAGGCCTATTTGTTTTTAATTTAGTCAGCTTGATTTAGAACTTTACATATAGCTTTTCAAGGTAGTCAGAGTTATGAGTGGCTTCTTCTTCCCTTTAGCACACTGTTCCTCACCATGAAATTGGGGCTGCTCTTCACTGATTTTAAAACCTGGAATTGGGTATTAATGCGATACTAGTAATAAGTCTGTTAGTGCTGTTAGTGGTACAGATGCAGCATTGCTGACCATAGTTGTTTCCAGACCTCCTCTTACAGTTTCACTGTAAGACTCTTTCACAGTCTTGAGCCTGCTCCCCAGGGAGCTGTCACTAACCGCTGCTTTTCCCCTTCCTGGCTGTCCCCTTCCTGGTGACTCTCAGAAACCTTTCTATAGCAGATAGTCTCCATGTTAACTGTGTTTTCTCCCTGTGTAATGGAAGCAGACAGACAGGATTTATGAATGTGTGTTGTGTTTACTGTACTTACGTTGTGGAACAGTGGATGGGTTTATGCGGCTGTGATGCTAAGAAGCCATGTAACTTAGGCAAACTGAAACAGAAGACACCTTTGCTCTTCTGAACATGGATGTCCTTAGGTGGCATCTGATTCTCTCCAGCTGGGGCCTCTCCCTTAGCCTCTCATGTCACCAGTGGCAGTCACACATTGGTGAAAAGTTGTCTTCTGGTGCGTGTCACTCCAGATGATAGGCCAACTGGAGTGTCAGGTGGGGTTCTTAAGAACAGAGTCATATCCTATGGCAGTTGCTATTTTCAACCTGCTATGAAAAAAATCTAAGGGCATAAAATACTGTTAATATATGTTAAAGTCTATATTAATGAAAAATATATCTAGGACCCAGTGGTTTTTCTGATCTATTAAGGTCATTTTATCTTAGACAACTTAATTTCCTACTCCTGCACCCCTACTTCTCACGTTGCAGGGAGCACCCAGCAAAGAGCTTTGTCTCCCTACTCACATCTAACCTTGCAGGGAGCACCCAGCAAGGAACGGAAGCAGTTCTTCTGGTGTAATTTTCGGTATTTCAAGCCATGTAATGAAAATACACTGTAGATATTTTATTCTCAAATTTTCATATTTTGTTTCCATATTTCTTCTGGTGCTCTCATTATCTCTCAGTCTCATAAAATACCACAGTAAACAAGGCTGGGTGTTTTCATTAACTGACTCATGCTTACCAGTGATATGGATGTGAAAAACATAAACTGGTTTGATTTTTAAATCCCACTTAGAATCAGTAAGACTTCTTTTTATGTTTAAACGAAGAAACAAGTAAACTAGATTTTATGAGCACCAGTTGTTTGAAATATTCACTAACTCGAGTTAGCTTTCTAAGCAGTAAAGCCATAGTTATATGAAATGCCTGTTAAAGATGGCAGGTTATAGAAGGAGGTATCACTAGGAAGCTGAGGAGCCTGGTAATGGTTTTCCCTACACGTAAGATGAGATGTGTGCTGTGTTCTCTCTGCATCAGAGGAGCAAGAACGCTCCTACTGTCCAGAGGCCTCACCACTGTGGGAGAAACCCATTAAAGAAGACATGGCACCCTTGGGATTAACTTCCTACTGAAATGCTTTAAGTGTGAGCAGTCTGTCTGACAGAAGGAAAGGGTGGAGTTTGGTAAAGTGGAACAGTGCCTCAGGACAGCACATGGTTGGCTCAGTGAGCCACCTACAGTTTCCTGCCACTAATACCCAAGCCAGGCAGCATCTTATGATAGTGATGATGCACTTAAAAATTTATTGGAGACACCTTCCAAAAGGTCACTTGTATTTCTTTACATTATGATGTCTCAGGCTGATAGCTGTATGTTTCTAAAGCTATGTAATACATAAGAAATAATGTAAGTCATATTCAAGGCTAGGTGAGTTAATACACCTGTAATCTCGGCAACTGTGGAGGCAAAGACAGGATAGGTGTTCAGATTGAGCCCAGACTGCAAGTGAGTTTAAGGCTAGCCCATGCAACTTGATGTGACCTTGTCTCAAAAGACAAAAGAAAACAAAAACAGAGGTGTTAGGAGATAGCTCGATGATAGAGCACTTGCCTAGCATTCGCAAGGCCTGGGATTTAATCCCAACACTTCAGTGAATGCATGCATGCATGCATGCATGAATAAAACATAATATGGTCAATATTTGAAGTTTTGGTGAATTTAAGATGATAAATAAAACATCTTCTAATATGATTTCAGTTTTTCAGATTTTTGGTCAGTGGGTAGAAGTACGGCGGACCTGGGTTCAAGAGGACCACCCACATGGTCACTGACAACCACACATATGTCCAGTTTCAGGAGATCCGAATCCTATTCTGACCTCTGTAGGTATGAGGAACACATGTAGTATACAGACATACATGCAGGCAAAACACTCAGACACATTTAAAAAAATCTTTAAAATAAATACCACTAAGGTCATACAGAAGCCCTGAGATAAATCGGTGCTTCATAAATTACTCTAAAGGTCTGCAGTAGACATGAAAATAAGATTACAGGTTATTTAGAAGTAACATTATCTTTGTGCCAGATGGTTATTCTGTTAGATTATTTCATTTTATGTTTATACAGGACAAAATGTAACTAGATTTGTTGGTGTTGTTTGGTTTTGTCTTTCACCTTCAGAGTCTGAGCTGGGTTTACAAATGCCACATTTAACAAAATCTGTCTTTACAAGACTCAGTATTTACTGAGTTCTCATACTTAAGACTCCTAAACATGTAGTATTGAATAAAACATAAATTTGGTGCCCCTGTGAGACTTAAATTAGCAGACATGACACAGGAAAGACAAAAGGGATTCCCGTTATTCCTTTGTAAGTGCAATAGAGAAGAATCGGGGACAGCCACAGAAAGGGAATGCAAATTTTGTTGGGGATCAAGGAGGGGAAGAATGTAAAAATGTCCAAATCCCAGAAGCACAGTGCTCTTTCCTTCAGTAGCCAGCACACTGGTTGGTCAACAGTATTTCTTGTTTTGATTCTATTTTTTCTCTTCTTTCATTCTCAAAAGTAACTAGGTTTTCTTGTCTTCCAATACAGAAGCATTTTCTGTGTCTCCTGTCAAACTTCAGGGCTTTCCTGTTTTTCTCACCTGAGTTTTGTACTGGTGGGCAGGGCAGGCTATTGCTAGAGAGGTCAGCCGGACAGCAACAGAGGACATATTCTCTACTTGAAGGACAGTGGAAGTCTGTCCTGCGAGTGTTGTGGGAAAGTGGCAGAACCTTGGAGAATAGCAGTGACTTTGGAAGCTGAGCCCTTGTCACAAGGGCACTTGACCTGTGCAAAGATACTAGTTTCCAGGTGTGACTGAAAATCATTTGGGCTGAATATTCATGTTGCCATGGTGGGGCAAGATAATTACCTGCTATGGCTTTGCAAATCTCTGTATGTCCTTTCAATTCCTGTATATCCAGCATGGCCTCACAGTGACTGAGATCAAAATTACCGTCTTGGTTAGGGGAAACATGTCACAAATTGGTTTGATTTAGCAAAACTAAGGTAGTGTAACACTGCTGTTGCTTCCAAGCCTGAGGTGTAAGATTTATCCTCTTTGAACTCAAGGTCATCACAGCTTGATTAGTTTTTTGGTGAACAAAACATCTTTGAGGTAGAAAGCAACAGAAACTTGAATTTGTGCCAGACTGAAGTATTCTCTACACTCCCTGTCCTGGGTAGTCACACACATACTGTCGTCTCCTCTTCAGTTTCTCCTTYGTATCAGCATAAAGCAACAGCAAAACACATTCAGTGCATTAAACAGCACTAATACGGATGTTTAGCTTCTTAAGCTTTAAGAGATGGAACAATGCTGATACAAAGCCTTCAGTTAGCCAATAGTATCTGAATGGAACAAGATTACATGAGACAGTGACTTATAAACTTAAATACTGGACCCAGCTAGGACTTTTTTTCAGACATGTTGTGTTACCTCCCTTCCCTGGCCACCCATCTCTTCGGTCTCCAGTTTCCCTGACTCTAGAAATGGTCATGCTCACTCATTTTTGTAGAATCATCTTGTTTAGACTCATAAGATCATAGCAGCCTCCAGCTCTTTCCCTTCTCTTGTCACTGCTTCTTGTATTGTTTATTTCCCACAAATTTGTTTCTCTAGTACTAGAGGTTGAACCAGGGTCTTATAGTCGCTAGGCAAATACTCAATTACTGACATCAGTTTTGAAATTTTACTTTGAAGTAGACGTTCCCTAAGATGTCTGTGCCAGCCTTGAGCTGGCAGTCTCACTGTCCTACAGTCTCCAGATGTTGGAATTACACTGCACCCAAGCTGGTCACTTCTGCTTCCCTCCTCTGCCCAGAGTTCAGTGACTGAGACAGTGCAAATGCCCGGATGATATGGAAGTAATGAAAGGTGTGGTGTATTGCAGGATCAGAGTCACAGCTGAGACCACTCATCCTGACTCTGCATGTTTCAAGCTTGAGCATTTCCTTCTTAAACAGCAGGTTTAAAAAACCTTTCTGTGGGTGCTAGAATGATGGCTYGGTGTTTTAGAGCACTTTCTGCCCTTACAGATGACACAGGTTCTGTTCCTAACACCCACATGGTAGTTCACAACTGTCTGTAACTCCAGTTCCAGAGGATCTCATTTCCCCTTTTGGCCTCCATAGGCACCTAGCACACTTGTGGTTCATTTATATACATGTTGGCAAGCAAACATTGTAAACATAAAATATAAGTAAATAAATCTTTAAAAATATTTATGTTAATATGAAACAAAGCTAGTTTGAAAGTAAACATTATTACAGATAGTCAGGTTTTAGTACTGTGTAAGATTTTTAGGACTCTAAACCAAGGACAAAAATTATATTTCCACATTAGAAAATAAGGCACAAATGTGCACACACACACACACACACACACACACACACACACACACACACACACGCACAGCCAGAGAGATGGTTCTGTGGCTAAGCACACTTGCTGCATAAGAATGGTGACTTGAGGTTAGATGTCAGCACCTGTGAATGGTCCAAGCCTGATTGGGATGACCTGAACTCCCAGGTCAGCCCAGCCCAAGCAAGCAAGTTCCAGGTCCTTTAGCCATGTAGGGGAAAAGAAAGATGGTTGTTTTTTTTTATACTTCATGCAAAGTACAAGAGGTTTGTTTGACCATTTGATTCGTGTACCCAAGAGCCTGAGAAACACATTATACTGATGGCCAGCTTTTCCCCAGGAAATCTGTGCAGAGTGAGGGTTTCTTGTTATCACAGTTGAAGAGAGATGAGGCTACTGAGAATGGCCAGTACTTTGGACTGTGGTTAGCGATAATGATGCAGAGGTTGATAAAGAGTCCACATGCCATCCAAATAGAACATTGTGGAATAGCAATGAGATATGTGCTTAGAGCAACTGAGAAAAGGAAGACAATGCCTTGTCAAGGGAGCTGCTCCCAGATATACCAGTCACAAGATAGACTTGCAAAACAAACAAAAAACAAAACAACAACAGACAACCAAAAGGCCAACCAAACAAAAACCCAATATGCCACAAAACACTCACAATAAAAAATTCCTTCAAACAATACTTGCTTGTGTTCAGACCAAGAAGTCAAGCTGTGCACAACTGTTGCAGGAAATATTAAAAAGCTAACCGTCTGGTTCTGCACTTGTGCCTTTGCCCTGATTGCCTGGCCAGCCATGCATTGGCAGGCAGTGGCCAACCTGTTTTTATCTCATGGAGATTCTATCTCTGAACTTCACAATCTCTCTACCCAGCACACTAAGTTCCTGCTCACAAGTCGTTACCACACCATCCTCATGCTTCAAATCCTCCACAGCCTTTGTGGTGCACTCAGGCAAACCCACACTCTGCCACCATACCTTTCTCTCTTGAACCCAGACAAACCACCACATGAAGGAAAGTGCAACACAAACTTAGTTCAGAAACAATGGTAACTCAATTTCTGGGTGCAACAATTAAAACCTAATCTTGTAAGCCTTATTATAATCTGATTCCTCTGGTGATGAATCCTTGTGGATCTGCCATGATACCAGGAAACTCTAGCAGCTACATCTTACCCTTCTGCTTTCCCAGTTCCAAAAGGACCTAACCTCTCCTGCTTCCTGTCTTCCTCTGTCCAACCCGGAAGTCCCACCAACTCACCCAGTGATTGGTTCCTTTATTCACTAGGGGATTGGTTCACAAGAACAGGCCCAGGCCCATCCACAACACATAACTAGATGCTTCATCTCTGTTGACTAGCATTCATGGTGCTAGAAGATGCTCTGCATACTACTGGAGGAGAAAGGTGATCATCAACATCACCTGGCTACAAACTCTGACCCACAACAGTGGCCTGCCTACAAGACATTACTAGTGCAATAGTGGCACAGGTATTATGGGAACAACCACTGTTTTATGGGATTTAAGGCCCACTCCAGATGGAACCCATACCTGACACTGCTTAAGTGGCCAAACACCTGAGACTAGATAGGTCATGGGCCTAGGGGAAAGCCTAATACTATTATTCTGTTCAAGGAACAGAGCAATAAAATGACTCCCAATGTCTCTCTCAGCCCTCATCAAAGAAGAGTCTCATAGTAAATGAGAATTAACACAGAGACCCACAACTGCACAGTGTGCAAAGAGTGAAAGATTTTAGAATTCTCAGTCCTAAGTGGGATGTTTCTATCAAACCTTTCTGCCTATAATCCAAGGCTCAGGAATCTATGTGGAGGGGAACCAGAATGATTCTAAAGGCCAGAGGTGATCATCCAAGGAAACAGTGTTTTTCAGACTCAACAAGACCGATATGTATTTGAACTCACAGAGACTGTGGCAGCATTCCTAAAACCACACATTTATACCAGATGAGTCCCAACACTGAGAAGGGGGAAATGGACCTAGGATCCTACTCCTAACCAAAAAGCTATTTGTAATTGATACCTCTGTCAAAAGGAAAATTAGTTTCTCTCCAGTGGAATTTCATTCGGTATATCAGCCACACCTCTTCTTCCTTTTCTTCTCTTCCTCCTCTTCTTTCTCCTTTCCTCCTCCTCCTTCTCCTCTACTCCCTCTTCTTCTTCTTTTGTCTTATTGTCTTTTGCTTGCTTTTTAAGTTTTTTTTGTTTTTTTTCTTGTGTGTGTGTGTGTGTGTGTGTGTGTGTGTGCGCGCGCGCGCGCGCGCACACACACACACACAAGAGAGAGAGAGAACATAAAAGTTAGGTGGGTAGATTCTAGGAAGAATTGAGGAGGGGAAAACATGATCAGATATATTTATGAAAACAATCTTAATTTAAAAATAAATAAATTCATTTAAGGTAAGTCTCTATTGCCAGAGACATTATGGGCCCAGAGACCTGAGCTGGATCTGGCTTGAAAGCCTCCTTCCTGAGGACTTCCTTCCTTCCTTCCTTCCTTCCTTCCTTCCTTCCTTCCTTTCTTTAATTTTAAAAAGTTCTTTTTTTTTTTTTTACATAAGCTTTTCAAGATTTCTCCATTACTGACAAAGCACAATGAGATGGCACTTTAGAGACAGTAACTTCAGGAAAGGGTGATGAGACGATTTTCTTGTGGCTAAATCAGTGGCACAAACATAATTTCCCTTTTCTGCCTCCCTTGGGGGCAGGTGAACCCTAAGAGGTCACTACAACACTAAGGGGCAACATGATCCATTTTTGAGCAGTTGGGAAAGGGGTAGAGTTGAGACAAGTTTGGGCTCAGAGCTGGGGCTGAGCGGTAGGTGGCACACTTGCCTAACATGCAAGGGCCCTGGGAAGCGGGGGCTGTCTCAGACGTCTCACCATCTTATTTGGTCACATCTGATGGAAAAGGTAAGAAATAAAAATAAGTATAAAGTTGTTCAAAGATATCAAAACTGAAAACCTTCACAGTCCGGAACAGTTTTTTTGTTTTTGGCTAACTTCTTAGAATCCCCCTGTTGTTTGGCTAAGACTTGGTGCAGAGCACTGAGGTCTCCCACAGTGGAGCCTGCCTGGGCTCTGCTGGCTCTCAGGAAGGCAGGCCCATTCCTGTGTTTCTCCTTCAGGTGAGACAGTATCCATGAGGCTAAAATGTGCTGCTCCAAGCTGCAGAACTGCTTGGAATGTGAAAAATGGTTGCTAAGACAAAAAGTAATCTCAATGTGCATATCACAACTGCATTGAAGAGACTTCGCTATGTTCTCACATTGCCATAAATATTGTTCCCAAAGGTGTTCAGCCCCTCCAGCTGGAACTCTGGGAAGAGGCTGACACAGTTTTGTGAAAAAGACTAGAGGGGTAGAGGGAGTGGCAGCCCTCACTTTCAAGGTCAGCTTCAGGAGGCGGGCCTCCTATGGAGTCAAGGTCAGAGGGAGGATGGGCCTCAGGGCAGGGATGGGGGAGGTCTACACCTCCTTCCCTCATTCAGGTCCAGCAGTGTCTGGTCCAGCATCCTTTGTGTACAGAGATGCTCCTCTTTGGTACACTTCAGCTTATCTTCCAAGTCATCAATGGTCTTCTCCAGTTTGGCTACCGATCTTTCAGCAAACTCAGCACAGGTCTCTGCATCCTTGGGTTTATCAATAAGAATCTTTATTTCTTCTTCATACTTGTCTTCTTTTTGAGAGTACTTTTCTTCAGCAGCACTCAGACACTTCAGGTTCTGGTCCATCAGTCTGATCTGCTCATCCATCTCTTGGCAACCGGACTCTGCCAGCTCGGCACATTCCTCTGTGCATTCCACGTCTCCTTCAGTAATCGCGGGCATCCGAGCTCCTCTTCATACTGCCTATCTGCCTCTTCTACAAAGTGCTTTGCTTCCTGTAGCTGGAGTTCCTGGAGGTCCATCTTTTCTTTATCTCTTCATCTCTTAGAGCCCAGTTTTCATTCCCCTTCATACCTCTCTCACTCTCATCAGCAGCCTTTTCTACTTCCTCTAGCTTCTGCAAGGCAGTGGCAAGGGGTACAGCAATTGGAGAATATTTTATCTTTTGAAAGTTAACAGATAAGCAGAAGTCACATGACCTGCTCTAGGTAATCTTTAATTTTTTTTCCCTTTTGGACAGGGTTGCTTTTTATAGCCCTGGCTGGTTGGAACTTGCTGTGTAGATCTGGCTGGCTTGGAACTCATAGAGATCCACCTGTCTATACCTCCTGAATGCTGTAATCAAGGGCTTACCATCACACAAGTGTTGTTAGTGTTTTGAAGTAAAATGAATCACAATGTTACCAATACAGTACATTCTTGATAAACATTAACCTAGTAACAAGGATGTGGAATGGGTTTGTTTAGTGAGACACTAGGCCTATCTTGACAACCCAGAAGCCTTTGACTGGAAAATTCCAAGTGAATGACTATAACAGTGTCTAGGAGAGCTGTTTTAATGGACGATTACAAACACACTTTTTATGAAGTCCTCTACAGAATGATTTGATTCAGTTCATGTTTTAGAAAGCACATGAACTAATCTAAGTATTTTTTTTGAAGGGAGGGAGGAAAGAGTTTATTTCCTCTTATATCTTACAGTACATTATGAATGGTAGTCAGGACAGGAAATCAGACATAAACTTAGAGGTAGGCACTGAAGAAGTCATGCAGGAATAGAATTACAATCTTGTACAGACTGATTTCTTAGTTTAGCTGTTCAAGGTTGGCACTTGCAATAGTAAATCATCAGTCAAGAAAATACTTAATGATCTTTTGCCTACTAGACAATCAGATGGACACATTTTCTCTCCTGAAGTGTTCTTTTTCAGTTTGACTCCTGTTAGACTATATTCAATAAAAAACAAAGAATGAAA
>BDUI01000229.1:197299-217086 GCA_002335545.1 Apodemus speciosus
AACAATTGTAGTAGGGCTCATCTATACCTGGTCTACAGAGTGAGTTCCAGGACAGCCAGGACTACACAGAGAAACCCTGTCTCGAAAAAAAAAAAAAAAAAAAAAAAAATGTAAGTTAAATTTCTACTATTTAATATTGTGTTTTAGTTGTTCATATAATTAGCTAAAAGAAAGCAAAATTGCAGACCGGAAAGGGAAAAGCAAAATGATAGTTTTCTAATTGTATTTTATGTGAATAGGAACTGGAATAAAAATAGTTATGAGTTTCTATATGAGTACTGGAGATTAAACCTGGGTTATCCTGAAGAGTATCCAGTGCTCTGAACCACTGAGTCATCTCTAGTTCGAACATAAGGTGTTTAACATGATTATATGCCTGACAAAGCAGTGGAACCCAAATAGAAAACCTATTATGAACAGAACTTTCCTAAATAAGAGAAAAACTATTTAAAATGGGAAAATTCAGTTATATCTCTGCTAATGTGATTGCTATACACAAGTGACTAGTTTGAAAATAAAACTGTGATATTCATTTTTGATGGCACCAAGTTATACTAAATGCCCTGGAGTAGGTGTGTGAAGCAAAGCATCAAGCCTACTAAGTAAGACTTCAAAATCCCACCACAAAGGTAGGGATAAGCACAAGAAGATGGAAAAACAGGATCCACTTTTATTAACTCAGAAGATGTCAATTTAAGTGCTGTTAACAAAACCTCAATTTAAAAGGGAACACAGTCTTAGTATTTGTAGGAATGTGGAACCTAGAGTGATGGTATTGGCCTGTAAAATACACAAGGTGTTAATGATAGAAACTAACAGTTAAAGAAGTTTGTTACTAATATTTCTAAAGTAATGGAAGCTGGAATGAAACAACAGAGTTCACACTCTTAAAAGTGTTTCCTGGTCCACATCACTGCAGTTTCCTGCCTGGGCTGTTGCTGTAGTTTCCTAAGCAGCTGTTCCACAGCTGCATTTACTTCTGCATAACCTGACCTCATCAAAGTAGTGAGATTGATAGTTTGAGGGCATTAAACAAAGCCAGGTATGGTGGTGCATGCAGTTCCAGTGATCAGAGTGAGACAGGCATGGCAAGTTCCGGCCAGCCTGAGGTATGCAGTAAGACCATGTCTCAAAAAGGGGGAAAGGTAGGGAATTCAAGTAAAGGAAYATCTCGATCAGAGCTCTGCACCAACACCTGTTTCATGCTGGGTAGGAGATAAAGACCTTTGCTGGCTTCATGGTCCTCCCTATTCTGGCCCTTAGTAATTTTCCKGCATTCTCTTGTATCATTGTCTTTTATCATTGTCTCTCTGCCACCCTGGGTTCTTTGATGCATCCTGAATATGTATCCATATCTGACCTTTGAGGATATCATCTCCAGAAACATCCTTTCCTTGAAGAGCTAAATGGCTGACTCCCCAAACTCCTTCAAGTCTGCACAGAAGATGCCGTTTCAGTCTTAGTGCATTCCTCTGACCACCCTTCTGCTCTTGATCACTCTGTGGGGGCTTCCTGCCTTGTAGCCTTTTCTTACCCCACAGAGTGCTAGACTGCTTCTTTTCACAAAGTAGGCCAAAGGTGAGTACTGTCTGCTCACCAGCAGTTCCCCAATATGGGGCTACATTATGTTGAACCAGTCAATGAATCAAATAATCAGAAAGAAAGTTGAAAAACAAAACATATATCTATTGAGATCAATGCAAAATAAATGCCTATATTTTTCAAGTGTCTATGAATGCATATTGTATTTATAGAATAGAAAAAGCATTAATCATGGTTGACTTCGTGAGAAAGAGTTCAGAGAATGACAAACACGAAATGTCAGGACCCCTAGAGCTTGAACCTGCCACCTCTTTTTCTTTTTTCTTTTTCGCCACCTCTTAATTAAAAAAGTACAGTGTACAGTTGAGCCTAGTTCTGGGATTAAAAATTCTTTATAAAGTTGAGGCTCAACCATTGAGCACTTTCAAACAGTGTTAATTTGTTCAACCACTAGGTGTCCTGTATCTACCATAAGTTCTTAAAGAAGCCCTGACAGATACAGCTTTCCARCTCCCTTAACTCTCTGTAGTTCATTGTTGCTAACAGTCCTGAGCTGTTTCTTTAAAGGTAATTGAAGAGCATCTGGCCAGTTTTATGAAGTGATTACCACTGTACAGCTTCTTACAATCATGATAATATTGGTGCTACAGAGATGCATCAACTAAAAATCTAACATATATATTCAAGACAAGATATAGCATGGCTGGCCTAGAGCTCACTGTGTAGACCAGGCTGACTTTGAATTCACAGAGACCACCTGCCTCTACCTCCTGAGTGATGGGGGTAAAGCTATGTGTTACCATGCCCACACTGACAGTCTTAATTTACATTTACAGCGTGAAAGCCAGCAAGACGGCTCAGTGGGTAAAGATGCTTTTCTCCATGCCTGATAACCTGAGTTTAATCCCTAGCACTCACTTGGTAGTAGGATAGAACTAGGCTCCTCAAGTTGTCCTTTAGCTTCCAAACATGTGTATATGGCACATACATAAAACTTACAGGAAAGGCTCAGTGCATCAGTGTAGGGGAATACCAGGACAGGGAACTGGGAAGGGGTGGATGGGGGAACAAGGGGAGGGAAAAGGGCATATGGGACCTTTGGGGAGTGGGGAGCCAGGAAAGGGGAAATTATCTGAAATGTAAATAAAGAATATATCGAATAAAAAAAACTTACATTTTCATTTTTTGTAAGTAAGTTTAAATTTTGTATTGGATATTTTATTTGTTTACATTTCAAATGTTATCCCCTTTCCTGGTTTCCCCTCTGGAAACCCCCTATCCCATTTCCCCTCCCCCTGCTTCTATGATGATGAGGGTGCTCCTCCACTCACCCACCCACCCACTGCYCCAGCATTCCCCTACACTGAGGCATTGAGCCTTCACAGGACCAAGGGCCTCTCCTCCCATTGATGTCCAACAAGTCCGTCCTCTGCTACATATGGGGCTGGAACCATGGGTCCCTCCATGTGTACTCTTTGGTTGGTGATTTAGTCCCTGGGAGCTCTGGGGGTTCTGGTTGGTTGAGATTGTTGTTCTTCCTATGGAGTTGCAAACCCCTTCAGCTTAGCTTAGTAAAGGAATGAAATTTGCATTTTTGTATATGAAAGTATTTTTTATTTGATTATACTCTTTTACTGCTTCAATTATGTACCAGCGATTGTCCAAAAGCAGTTAAGAGGCATCTTCTGAATGTTCATAACACTCAGTGAGGTATCAGACCCATGGGACCATGAAAGCTACAAAGATAAACACCCACCATCCTCATGGACCTTCGTTCATGGGTGGTAATAGTCATGGTCATCTGTAACTATGACATGTCAGAATGTAGCAAATCAATAAATAACAATGTTGGGCATAGTTGGAGCAATTAGTTGATATTAATTTGGAAACTATGAGGATCATGTGGTATTCAAAAAGGGCTTTGTACACAGTTTCATTCTGTGAGTTGAGAGGGAATGTTGTAGAGATTGAAAATTACGTGAAAACACTACATTATTCCTTCTATCTCGGACATGCCTAAGATCTTCATGTCTGGGTRGTAAGTATGTATTAGTAGAAGAAATATCCATATCCTCTTCGATGTCATTTTCAAAAAGAAAATCATGTCACACATTTTATAAATTGTAATATTTACAGACAAAAACATTCCTAGCAATTAAAAAATTTTAGAAAGTTTGTTGTATTAGATAATTGATATTTTTAATTCAGGTTATTTTGTTCAGTTTTTTTAAACATCTAGAAAATGTGCAATGCCTTATTAGAATTACACACACTGAGTTTTTACTATCTTAGAAACTATCATCCATTGTGTCCTATAACACTCATGAAAAATCACTGGTTGGCTGCTCAGACTCACATACACGGGGAGGCTGGGGCACCGCAGGTGAAATCATATGTGTGTGTGTGTGTGTGTGTGTGTGTGTGTGTGTGTGTGTGTGTGTGTGTGTGTTGTGTGTGTGTGTGTCTGGAACAATGCCAAACTAGATGCAAATAGAATTAATGTTCTAGATTAATGTAGATTAATTTAATGTAACTAGATGCAAATAGAATTTAGCGTTCACTCAAAACACTGCTTTGTCATTCCCTACCACTTGAGTCTTTCTCTGTCACATAAAGTGAGGTTAGTGTTACCCCTTCAGATATATTCCGCTGACTGCTTGCTTACCCTGGGAGTGCGGGAGATGCATCATATCATCTTAATGAACGGGTTATTAACTTGTGAGATTCTCACAACACTGCTAAGTTTTGAAACAATAAAACAATAGCCAGATACCAAACCCAAGTGATATTTATGTGGTGCTCTAATTAGACTTAGCTCCAGTGAGTGTTATATCAAGTATAGGTTCTAAAACAAAATTAACATTTAAAAATAAACATGATTCCTTGACTGAATGTATGCATTTCTCTAGACGGCTGAATGTACAAAGAAGAAGAGGTGGTACAGAAGTGCCCTGGAGGAAGCGCACCAACTCTACAGKTGTTCACCAGAGCAGAGACTAGACGTGTGCTGCCTATCAAAGCAGGGTGTGTGAACTTTCCTCTTCTTGTCATCTGGACCTGAGCTTCTGGATGTGTGCCTCCGAAAATATGTCTGTACATTTAAAGCTTTATGACTTTCCATTATGTGCAAATACGGTTTCTGTTCATTATGAGAGAATTTTCAAGTGAATTAATAGCATATATCTTGTTCTCTGAGATTATTCTTAGTGACTAAACTCAGTTTAAACACAGGCACTGTAATTAGTGCTTTCTGCTATTTTATTTACTCTTAGATCACATAAACCATTACTTCAAAACACATGATTAAAAAATTTGAAACCACAGATTTAAAATGTATTCCTCATATGATAGTTTTACAGGGATATTCTGGAGTTTGTATTATTTTGTTTTGTTTTTGAGAATAGTGTTTTCAAAATGCTTGATTTTAAAATAATTTCAAAGCAGGGGCGAATTATATACTCACAACTTTAAAATTGTTTTATTCTACTTTTCTTATCTATTGTGGACATATCATGGTGTTCTAGTGGAGGTCAGAGAACAACTTTAGGGGATCAGTTAACTCACTCTATAAGGTGGGTCCTCTGGGATCAGTTAATTCACTCTATGAGGTGGGTCCTGGGGGATCAGTTAACTCACTATGAGGTGGGTCCTGGGGGATCAGTCAAACTCAGTCCAAAGGCAGGCGCCTGAACCACATCACAAGCTTACATTTTTTGAAAATGGCTCTCCTCATCTGTAATTGCAGGAGCCAGTGTGTCTTCTGGTGCAATGGTGACCAGAGCCACAATACTTGTCATTTGTGTCCTCCTCTCTCTCAGGCCAACTGGATGACTTTACAACATAAACTTACGTAGATAGTTTGTTTTTTTTTTTTTTTTTAATTTTTCTCAAATAAAAGTTTCCTATACAAAGTTACTGAGAATGTATGTGAAACTTTTCCAATGGAGAAAAAGCTTCTCCATTACTGTAGGGTTCAGTTGAAGGCCAGATCTTTACCTATTTTAGCATATTTTAACCTGGGTCTAAGTTTGTTATAATTATTTCATAGGACAGTCGTAATCTTTTCAAAGTTAAGTA
This sequence comes from Apodemus speciosus, assembly GCA_002335545.1. Classification (NCBI taxonomy): domain Eukaryota; kingdom Metazoa; phylum Chordata; class Mammalia; order Rodentia; family Muridae; genus Apodemus; species Apodemus speciosus. The sequence continues at coordinate 202,919 of BDUI01000229.1, forward strand.
CGCCATGTGTACTAACTTTCAGGTGAGTGAATTTAAAAGCTGTGCTCGCACTTGCTTGGCAAACACCCCCACTAACCCCCTGCTCAGCTCAGGCTTTGCATTTGGAATGGGTTTGTCCCCCCCCCAGAATTTTATTCATGTTTTTATAAAATAGTCTTCAATGTTTACAGCTGTCTTGGGTTCACGAAAATTGAGTATAGGCAGGGTTCTACATACTTTCTGTCACCAGAACTTGCCCTCTCCTCCCACCAAAGCCCATGCCATGTGATTTGTTATAACCAGTGAGCCTACACCAACACTTCCTGTCACCTGAGTCCATCGTGCATGTGAGGCTTCACTCTAGTTCTACACCCATTGTCGTCCTGCACACAATCATTTCATGGCCGTGAAATCCCATGTCCTCCTTACTCATCTTTTCTCCTGCCAACACTTGGAAACTACTTTTGCTGTCACCATCTCTACAGTTTTGCTTTTTCCAGAATGTCCCATGAGCATCCTTCCATATTGGCTTCTTCCTGTAGTAACACACACTTAAGTTTCTTCCAGGTCTTTGCATCATTCTATAGCTCATTCCTTTACTCCAATACATACCACACTTTCTGTCACTCATCTACCTGGGAACATCCGGACGGTTACTGATTAATGTCGTTTTCCTGTGGCCTGAAATTTCAGTCCCTTTAGTAAACAATAACCCTGGTAGCAGACACTATGTTGAAGACATGCGATTTCCAGGCTTGTGTCAAAAATGACTGAAAACTGTTGGTACTCTGTAGGCTCTAAGCATTGTGTTACAATCGACTTTCTCCAAAAGGGGTGTCATCTCACTGTGCTTTTTCCCAAAGGCCCTGCTCACCCCTGGTGCTCAACACTGCCGTATGGTATGCTTATTTGTTCCTTTGTGTTTTCCTTGCAGCAGTGTCTTTTCAGGTCTCGGCTATTTGTTTATATACAATCTTCCTTGGCCCCCAGTGCTGCGGTTATAGGATTGCACCCATGCCTGCTGAACCTTCCTTCTTCTCTCTCTCCCATCCCTTGCCTCCTCCCTCCCTTTTTTCTTTATTTGCCCCTCTTCACTTTGGTCAGTTTTATTTAATACAGTCTCAAGTTGAGCTCTTCATTCCCCAGGCCACATCCTGTTTGCTCATAACTCTATCAAAGACATTCTTCCTTCTGTTAAAGGACCTTTGATCCTCTCGCATTTCTTTCTGACTCTGAGAAGTTTCAGGTTTCTTTGCCTTACCCATCAGTTTTTGCTGTCGTTGGCTCTTAGCATTAGGTTTCTTAACATGATAATTATAATTATCTGCCTCCCCACCTATCTGTMTGTCTGTCTGTCCATCCATTTACCAATCTCTCTTCAAAGTTGGCTGTGGTATCCTGGACARCAGAAACTACAGTCTCAGTCTTCAGTCAGCTAGACAGTGCTAAGGTATGGAGCTAGGGAGCATTCTGTTGTCTAGTCTTAGATCTCGSTTCTAAGCTGTGACTTGACAAGACTCCTCATTTTTTTTCTTTTTTTACTCATTTAAGTAGTAAGGGCATCTACAGGGGATTACAGTTGTGTGGTTTGCTTCCCATGATGAGTGGGGCCCTGGAAATTCAAATTCATTGGACAGTAGTAAAATAGCTTTTGTGGGTGGATCTCCTTAAGAATATGGCCGAGAGTGAGTATATTTCCCATGCACTCTGCCCGATGCCTGGTGAGTTTTCTTCAGCCTTGGTGGCTCTTCAGGAGGAAGAACTCACAGAAGGGCTCCAGATCTCACACCCTGTGTTCCAATGCAGTTTTTATTTCTCAGGGTTGTCCATATTTAACCGCCATGGGTAGGCCAATTAGAGTTCTGATTTTCTCACCTCTAGACTGATTGTCATGGAAGATTCTGTCGTGTTTCTGCCCAGGTAAATTGAAATTCTCTACACTGATGTCTTTTCCTTCAAATTTGAGAGCAGAAGTGTGCCCCAAGAACCCCTCTTCCCTGGTAGATATAATTATGGATTTTCAGTTTAGCTCTTAACATATTGAGATGGGGTGGCAACTTTTAAGTCCTATGCCAGACCAGAAACTGGCTGTTTTCTCCCTTTGTAAGAAGGTACTTTCAGCTGCTGCACTTAAAGACGCCCAGGGTCAGTCTTAAGGAGGTCACAAATGTCATCGAACAGCCACTGCATATAGACTTTTATTCTTTTTGTTTGTTTGTTTGKTTGGTTGGTTGGTTTTTCCAGACAGGGTTTCTCTGTGTAGTTCCGGCTGTCCTGGAACTCACTCTGTAGACCAGGCTGGCCTTGAACTCAGAAATCTGCCTGCCTCTGCCTCCCAAGTGCTGGGATTAAAGGCGTGTGCCACCACCGCCCGGCTTAGACTTTTATTCTTAACTTCAAGAACTGTTCCAATCTCTCATGATGTTTAGACACAGGCAAAATATCAGAAGGAAGGTTGCGCTCTCTCCTGGTTGGAGGAATCACTTGTGATGGTAAATAGTCTTGTGTGTTCTTGAGTGAAGGGAATGGTGTCTCTTGGAGGATGATCATTTTAAGCATTATAGGGATACAGAAGAGGACAATTCACATGCGGAAGCCAGTGATAAATATAAATACAGCACCCTTACTGGGTATTTGTTTTCTATCAGTTGTTGATATTCTTTGATAACTTCATTTCATGTGTACAGTGATATGACACACATTCCCTATTTCCTTCTCCCACTACCCTGTATGTCCCAACATCTCCCCCTTTAACTTCTCTTCAACAACACATTATGTCCAATCAGTGCCACTCATAGGTGTATAGGTGTGAGCCATCCATAGGGCAAAGGAAACCTACCAGTGGCTACCCCTCAAAGAAGATGATTCTCTGTTGATTTTTTAATAACATACATATTGCATATACAAAAATAATATATTGGAAAGCTTTTCCAATGAGCTAGTTGGTTACTAAATATTCTGGCTTTGGTGGTAGTCTGAGAAATGGTACCAGCATCCACATTCTTGTGGAGTCACATCCAAGGCAGTGTTGGTACCTCAGTTGTCCCAAATGGAAGCAGCAGACACCATGGACAGACTAAGGGCTTGTAATCAAATGGGTTTACTCTGCCAGTATAACCATAGGCAGGGTGCTAGAGTATCTCCTCAGTTATACAGGGAAGATGAATTGTGTGCCTTACAATGTTATGGTATTTTTATCCAGTGTCCAGTATGTAACAGCTGTGCAAGTAGAGACAACATGGACTTAATTCTAGATTTTATGTACTCCAGAGTGCACAGACCAACCTGAAAACAGAAGTTAGGCAGACTTGATACTAACTAATACTATTTCAAGAACRTCCATCAGACAAGAGTTCCTTCTTGACATTATGTCTTTTGCATTACTTAGCTCTACTTAACTCTGAGGAGGTGAATTTATTAGTGTTTTAGTTAAAAGGGCCACTGAAAACAGCTCTGTTACTAATGTGTGATAAAGCAGAAAATTCTGACTTTGTATTTATATATCTATTTCAACAGGAAGATGGATTCTTTTTTAAAGTAGATATATTATATTATCTTACAGACAGAGACAAAACAGGCACCAAAGCTGCTGTGGTGGCCAAGAAAAGGGTAAGACTGTGTTTTAAAGTTAACTTCAAATTCTATTTTTTAATGGGAAATAAACTACTAAAAAATTATATAATCTGGTTTTTCATTCTGAAGTTTACTTGAATATATAGTTGCTTTCTTAGGCTGACTATAAACAATGTTTGTGGTGATTTTTTCATTAATTTTATGTTACTAGGGCAATAGAAACACAGATGGACAAGGGAACAAGGACTTTATTTAAATTATGCTTCACATAGACACAACAACGTTTTCATACATATCACTTTACTGGAACACATGAGAAATTAATTTTTCCTATACCTTAATATGGCTGTTAAACTTACATACAGAATAATATTGAACAACTAAATAAAATTCTTGGTAGACTATTTTAATGGATGCTTATCAAGCCAAGAACATTCAAAAATACATTTTAAAAATTTAATACATTATTTTGAATTTTGTATATGGAATAGTGTTGAACTCTATTTTTGTATAAAATATAATTACAGTATTGGTGTTCTCAGATGGCAATGTCTAATTATAGGATATTACTGAAGTGGAAAAAGAGAGGTGCTTACAGCACACACTTGGACACAGATTGATTGCATCAGTGACATAGGAAAACCAACTGTATTAAAAAGAGGAGCCTGTGTGTGGGTGCCTGGGTTCATGGCTGGGCTCGAAGAAGAGACCAGAGATGGCCAAGTGCAGCGTGAGGCATGCACAGAAAGGGCTGCTCTGTGTGGGTCTAGAGACTGTCCATGAGAGGAACATCATTTTTGGTGTATGCGTGCATACATGAGTGTGCACAAGGGTGTGTGGGGAGGCAGGGATTTGTTTAAGACAAAATTTTAATTTTTTTTTTTTTTGTCGCTGTTCATGCTTCGGTTTTGGCTTTTAGGCAGTCTTGCTAGGTAGCTCAGGTTGGCCCCAGGGGTTCCTCATTGGCCAGGAACCCCTGCTTGTCATTTCTTATAGGGCTGTGATATCACACCCTGCCTGGTTTGTTGGTTGCTCTTGGGCTTTACACGTGAAGGCTGCTACTCCTCCTCAGGAAGGAGCACAGGGTCACAGAAGATACAGCTATCTTCTGTAAGGGTCCAGGGCCAGGGCCTGAGTGCACACTGGGGGTTTGCTGAGTTTGGGAGGCAGCAGAGCAGTGCCACTCCAGAATGTGGGCAGAGTTAGTGATTTCACTCTCTTCTATTGCATGGACTAAGAAGTTATAAAGACATCAACTCTCACCGTGTATCATTTACAGTACCATTGTCCCCTAGGAGGGCAGCATTATTAGATTTAGGAAAAGGCTACTTATTATAAATATGAGTGAAAATATCATAACAAACACACCATTCCATCCAAATAACTAATAAAATGACTTGAAAACATGGATGAGCACATTAACTTGCTTTGATACTGAAAGTGTGAGATTGTATGTGTGGCTCTGTGGCTTCTGCTCAGATGCCTCTTCTGATTGTGTACAGGGCATCAGCTGTGTAGGCTTGGGGTCTGGTTAACTTCAGTGTGTGATATTTCTGTCTATTAGTAAGTTTCTAGTAATAAGGTTATAAAATTAAAACATTATTAATAAAAAACAAATAACAAAAGCAAACCAAGAGAAAAACTAATCTGGGCAGCGTTGCACAAACTTGTAGTCCCAGCCTTGGGAGTTAGGGCAGTAGGATCAGGAGTTCAAGGTTATCCTTGGCTACAAGGTGAGTTTGAAGCCAGCGAGGGCTATACCAGATCCTGTCTTTAGAAACTGTTCTAGTTCCTATTACTAATAAAAAAATTTCTTCTTGAAAATAACCTTCAAGTTCTAAGAATACCTTTATTTTTACTTTTGTTTTTCTATGCATAATACTCATTTAAAGATTTAGTTGAGATTAATTCACTTGAAATTTGCATTATTAATAAAATTTTACCCTGCATATTTATGGGTTTTGCATCTGTGGCTTGAACTAACTGAAGGTAGAAAAATATTTTTTAATTTGTCTGTTGGGGATACTATTCACCACCCCCTTCCTCAGCTTCATCCCATCAAAACCAAAATCAATAATGGTTATTAGCATAACATAAAATAGAAATTTGAGTAATGACTTTATGTTTCATAGATTGCAGATATGTCCCTAGATATTAGATGATCTTTCTCTGCTCAATTGCAGCAACTGCTGTTCAATGTCAGTGAGAATTAATAGAACTGACTTATTACAGAATTCATGTTTATAATACACTCTGGTGTATAAGCATTCGGCTTCTGTATAATCTGCTGATGACTTTGAGATACTATTTATCTTTTTGTTTATATGTTTAATGTCTTCAAATGTTTCAAAAATAACTTTCCCATATAAGGTACATATCAGAAATCCCTGCACCACTGTACACTGGAGAATGCACTCGCCCAGATCATGGGGAATTATGCCCTGCCTTTTCTCCATCAACCTGTGTGCGGGGAGTCCTCTTTGGAGTTTTCACAGGGTTGGTGCAGTGTTCAAGACTCACAGAATGATTAAGACTGTCTTTTTATGATGTAACTGGGGAGATTCTGTCTGCCCTGACAGAAAACAGCTCCTATGTATTATTCTGGGCTTTAGGTTTACAGACTTGGCCCGATCCCCACAGGCTGAGGAGTCACCAAGTATTTGTAATGTTGAGGTTAAAAGTAGAAAAAATGGTGAAACACACAATAACATTCTGAACATTCATTTCTTTGTAAAAAATAATGCTGTATTATAACCATTAAATGTTCTCTATACATTGGCTCTTAACGATTTAAATATGTTTCAGAAGTCTCCCTAGAATCAGGGTCCCCTGCCAACAGCCCCATCTCCCAGCATCGCCCTTGCTGAAATCACCAAAGGCTTTAGAGAAAACTGCACAGAAACAGGAAACTTTGCAGCTGACTTGGATTTGCACAGAACCTCCAGCCAGAGGTCAGATAATCTGATCCCTGGCTCCTTTGTCAGCTGAGCAGCTGTACCACAAACCCAGCTTCTGTTCTCCCTGGGTGCCTTGTTGGAGTTAACTCTTGCCATTCTTAAGTGTTTTACAGATATGAGTGAAATGTGAATGACAAGCCACCCTGAATTTTTGTGTTCAGTTCCTGAGCAGGCGTTTTAGAAACTTTAAAGAGCAAGCCTTTAAGATCTCTGAGTAAAACGCTGGGAATCCTAGAGCCCTTGAGCTTTGTGCCAGTCTCATCCTTAGCCACAGTTGGGGGTGCTAATAGGAAATCCTTCATGGCTTTTGTTCAGGGTGGCACTGGGAGTCAGGTTCTATTTTTAGAGAAAATTCCCTCTGTGCCTCTGTTCACTGCCTGAAGGCACACTCTAGTTGTTCTCTCTGGTAAGACCCTCAACCAAGGAAACCCACAGAGCTTAAGTACAACGGCAGAGAGCAGGGGGCAGCCAGGTATTTATGAGTCACACTGCCAGGCACTTGGCTTTGATGCTGTTCAGAGGTCATGGGGATGCCAGACTCTACTGAAAATTGACCTGGCTAGCATATGATAATTGATGTGTAGTGTTTATGTAAGAAACAATAGAATTATATACTTAAAAAAATAGCATCCAAGAAAGGGAGAGAAAATGATCATTTCAGTCCTCATCCCTCTGAAGGAAATGCTACAGATAGTTTGTCTCGGCTGGACTGTATTCACTGTGCCCTGCAGTTGCTCGGGTTCAGCTGGCACCATCATTTATACCTGCTACAGATAGCTGGTTTGCATCCTTCCTTCATGCACACATCCTGTCCAAAGAGAAGTGGGCATGTGGCTTTGCAGATGTCTATAGCATATCTTTGAACAAAGGTTTCTACATTATTCAAAGAAAGCAGATTCACCTTTGGAAAGTCTGTCAAGGCAGGTAGCTCTTTAGTGAGTATTAACTGATAATTGCCCTCAAGAGAAGGTGGTAATACATACTTGGGCCTGTTTTAAGAACAAAATGCTGATTCTATGCTTCACACTTCAGGCTTTAGGCATCTTGCTCCTTTTGTTTTGTTTGTTTGTTTTTCTTTTTCTTTTTTCTTTTTTTTATTGAATATTGTCCTCATTTACATTGCCAATGGTAAAACCTTTCCAGATTTCCCCCCTCCCCTAAGACACCCAACCCCTCCGCCCTCCACCTACCTCCACGTATATGCCCCTCCACCCAGCACATTCCCACCCACCCCTCAGTTTCCCTTTGTTGCGGCCTCTGTTGAGTCTTTACCTGACCAAGGACCATTCCTCCCACAGATGCCCAACAAGGCCTTCTTCTGCCACATTTTTGGCTGGAACCATGTGTGCCCCTCGGTTGATGGTTCAGTCCCTGGGAGTCTTGGGGTGTCTGGGTGGCTGAAATCATTGTTCTTCCCATGGGGCTGTAAACCCCTTCAGCTCCTCTGGACCATCTTCCAGCTCCTCCATTGGGGGCCCCATGCCCAGTCCAATAGTTGGTTGCTAGCATCTGCCTCTGTATTTGTAAGGCTCTGGCAGGGTCCCTCCGGAGACAACCATGGCATGTTCCTTTTGGTATACAYGTCTTGTCCATAGTAGTGTCGGGGTTTGTTGACTGTTTATAGGATAAATCCCCAGGTAGGGCAGTCTCTGAGTGGCCTTTACTTCAGTCTTTGCGCCACACATTGTCTCCCTTATTGCTCCTGTGAGCATTTTGTTCCCTTTCTTAGAGGAACCAAAGCACCCTCACTTTAGTCCTCCTTCTTCTTGAGCTTCCTGTGCTGGGTAAATTGCAACTTGTTTATTTTGAGGTTTTGGGCTAACATCCGCTTATTAGTGAGTGCATACCATGTGTATTCTTTTGTGATTGGGTTGCCTCGCTCAGGATGACATCCATTTGCCTAAGAATTTCATGAATTCATTGTTTTTAATATCTAAATAGTACTCCATTGTGTATATATACCACAGTTTCTGTATCCATTCCTCTGTTGAGGGACATCTGGGTTCTTTTCAGCTTCTGGCTATTATAAATAAGGCAGCAATGAACATAGTGGAGCATGTGTCCTTATTACATGTAGGAGCATCTTCTGGATATATGCTCAGGAGTGGCATAGCTGGGTCCACTGGTAGTACTATGTCTAATTTTCTGAGGAATTGCCAAACTGATTTCCAGAGTGGTTTTACCAGCATGCAATCCCACCAACAATGGAGAAGTGTTCCTTTTTTCCCCACATCCTCTCCAGCATCTGCTGTCCCTTGAGTTTTTCATTTTAGCCATTCTGACCGGTGTAAGGTGGAATCTCAGTGTTGTTTTGATTTGCATTTCCCTGATAACTAAGGGTGCTGAACATTTCTTTAGGTGCTTTATAGCCATCCAAGTTCCTTAGTTGTGAATTCCCTGTTTAGCTCTGTACCTCATTTTTTAATAGGGTTATTTGACTCTTTGGAGACAACTTCTTGAGTTCTTTGTATACATTGGATATTAGCCCTCTGTTGGATGTAGGGTTAGTAAAGATCTTTTCCCAATTTGTTGGTTGCTGTTTTGTTCACCTTTAACTAAGAAGATAATAGTAAGTAACAATCACTTTTCCTTAATATCTCTTAATATCAATGGTCTCAATTCCCCCATCAAAAGACATAGACTAACAGACTGGATACAAAAACAGGACTCAACATTTTACTGCATACAAGAAACTCACCTCAGTGACAAAGACAGTCACTATTTAAGAGTCAAAGGTTGGAAAACAATTTTCCAAGCAAATGGTCCCAAGAAACAAGCTGGAGTGGCCATTCTTATATCAGATAAAATTGACTTTCAATCGAAAGTTGTCAAAAAAGATAAGGAGGGACACGTCATACTGGTCAAAGGAAAAGTCAACCAAGATAAACTCTCAATTCTGAACATCTATACTCAGAACTCAAGGGCACCCACATTCATTAAAGAAACTTTAATAAAGCTCAAAGCACACATTGCACCCCACACAGTAATAGTGGGAAACTTCAACACCCCACTCTCAAAAATGGACAAATCATGGAATCAGGAGCTAAAGAGAGATGCAGTGAAACTAACTGAAGTTATGGACCAAATGGATCTAACAGATATTTATAGAACATTCCACCCTAAAGCAAAAGAATATACCTTCTTCTCAGTACCTCATGGTACCTTCTCCAAAATTGAGCATTTAATTGGTCACAAAACGGGCCTCAGCAGATACAGAAATATTGAAATTATTCCATGTATCTTATCAGATCACCACAGCCTAAGGCTGGTCTTAAGCTCAAACAAAAGCTACGGAAAACGCACATATACATGGACCTTGAACAATGCTCTTCTCAACAATAGCTTGGTCAAGGAAGAAATAAAGAAATTAAAGCCTTTTTTAGAATTTAATGTAAATGAAACTCCTTTTGTTTAAAGCACAGCACATTTTCATTTAGACATCAAATGGCTTAGGGAAATGCAGTGCTGAGTCATAGTATATAAAGTTAATGTAAGTACAATTCCTAAGGATTTTCTCCATTTAGAGTTAAAGGCAATTCTACTGCATGCCATTCCATTTATCAATTGTTGTATGTGTGTACACATATGTGCATATGTGTGTATATATATATATGTGCATATATACATATATTCCCTCTTTTTCTTCCTACTATTCTAGAAGTTACACAATGCAATTCTCCTCTTTGGGGGCTATCCTTATATGTGAATATATTAATCTTTAATTACTTTTCTGGAACTCCTGTGTTGTTAATTTTAAAATTCCTCTATTGGTCTTAAATGTCATAATTACATTTTTCTGTGTGCATAATTCAATACCATATATGTACTTACTGCCCTGTTCTGATTCCTTTCCTCTTCTATTTTGTAATCTTTGATTATGAATCTTCTTTGTTTTTCATTTCTCTACAAATTAGTCTTTTTAAAAAAATCTCAGTGCTAAAAATCAAACTCAGGTCTTATGTCTGCTCTATAAAAACTTTATAAAAGCTCTATTAAAGCTTTTATAAAAAGTTTTGAAAGTTTTGAGCTCTATACATAGCCCCAGTTAGGCTTTCATGGTTCATTTAGTTGGTCCTTTTTCATTAGTACTTCCAGCATCCTGTACAATGTATTTTTATCAAATTCATCCTTCCTCCAACTCCTCCCAGATCCACTGCTCCTCCCCAGCCTGGGTAGGATTTTTGACTTCCATTTTTGTCGTTGTAGGATTTTGTTAAACCAGTCAAGTTAGTACTGTTGATGACACTTGGAGGTATGACCTTCTACTCACTGCCAACGCTCAGGTGGAAGTGGGACTTCTTACCCAGGCCCTTCTCAACGTTCACTGAGGATGAGCCTGCAGAGGCCTTGTGTGTGCAGAGACATACAATGCTTGATAACTTGTTTCCTCCACTTAGTTTCGGTTTTCTTTTAGGTTAAATCTCTGTAGCATTGCCTTTCAGAGCTCTGTCAGAAGAATTGGGTTTTTTTTTTCTTAAGTTCCCTTTTATTTTTGAAAGCTTTAATGATTTTCTGAAAACTTATGGAAATTAACAACTGAAACATGTAAACAGTTTCAAAGTCTCTCTGCTGTAATAGTTAACAGGCCCAGCCAGCACGTCCCCCAGTGTCACACCTRAATTCAGACTTAAAAATCATCTTATTTTTATGGTTTTGTGAAGGTACACATGGGAATGTTTGAAATAGCAGATTCTTACCTAATCATTCTGTTTCTGGATTCAGGCATGTTAGTACCTCTGCAATGACTGTGAGGTGGAGGTTAGACCAAAAGGTCTTCTTGAGAAGTATGGACTGAGTGACTATGAGGTGGAGGCTAGACCAAAAGGTCTCGCTGAGGAATATTGGCAGTACAAAACCTACTAGTATATTGAGCAGATCTAATACAATATGAACTAATTAATTTTTGAATTTTATTTATAGATGCAAGTTTCCAAAAATAATACTGAAAAGAAAAGGCCCAGGGTTAGAAAGAGGAAAAGGTATGTTCTGTGAATTAAGGTATTATGATAAAATTGAGATGTATAAATTGTATTTAATTATTGTATGACATTTTCCCTGAATTATCTCTTCACTGGGTAAACACTGTGCTTCAAAATTTTTGAAAGAATTAGTAAATTAGCAGTTGGAAGTGCAGAGAAAGTTATGCTTTGTTTGGTTTGGTTTTCCAACAAGGTTTCACTATGTAGCCCAGGCTATTCTCAAACTGCCTCCCCTCCTGTCTCAGCCTCATAGATGCTGGGATCACAGGCACAAGTCACAGTACTTGGATAAGGAAGTTTTATAGTCTTATAAGTATGTTGAACCAGAACTTTTTTTTACATATCTATGCATATTTAGAGTGTGCACATTATCAGCTATTTTGTTTTTAAATTTTATTTATTTACAATCCAGCCATTGTCTCTCCCCCACCCAGATCCCCTCGCACAGTTCTTCATCCCATTCCTCCTCCCCCTGTCTCTGAGAGGCTGCTCCCCACCCCACCAGGCCTCCCTCCTCCCTAGTGCCTCAAATCTTTCTTTTCCCACTGAGGCTAGACCAGGCAGTCCTTTATTATATATGTGCTGGGGGCCTCTGACCAGCTGTGTGTGCTGCCTGGCTGGTGGCTCAGTGTCTGGGAGCTCCCAGGAGTCCAGGTTCRTTGAGACTCCTGGTCTTCCTATGGGGTTGCTCTCTCCTTCAGTTTCTTCAACCCTTCCCCTAATTCAACCATAGGGGTCTCTGACTTCAATCATGTGGTTGGTTATTCAGTGTCATGTCTGTCTCAGTCAGCTGTTGGTTGGGCCTCTCAGAGGACAGCCATGCTAGGCTCTTGCTTGTAAGCACATCATAGCATCAATAATAGTGTCAAGTCTTGGTGCCCCCACCAAGAGGTGGATCCCAAGTTGGGTCAGTCACTGGACCTCCTTTCCTTCAGTCTCTTTTCCCACTGTTGTCTCTCCAGTTCTTTTAGACAGGAACAATTCTGGGTCAGAAATTTTGACTGTGGATTGGCAACCCTGTCCTTCCACTTGAAGCCCTGTCTATCTACTGGAGGTGGACTCTTTGAGTTCCTTCTCCCCACTGTTGGGCATTTCTGCTAAGGTCATGCCTTTTTGTGAGAGTCTCTCACCTCCCAGGTTGAATCAGAACCTTTAAAGATTACTATCATTTAAACATCCAAGACAGCCTTTAACTTAAAATAGGTAAGACAAGCCAGGGTCAACTCTCCATAATAAAATAGTAAGCCACTGAGTATACATTCCAGTGCTTCTCACTGAACTGGCTTGCACATGTATTTTTCAGTATGTTCCAGTGCTCTGCTAGGATTCTCAGTCACAAATAAAGGTTGCCATGCCTTTGCAGAAGAAAGCCAGTTTTTAAACTACTTATTTATGTATTTATTTATTTTTGTTTTGTTTTGTATGTTAGAAGTATGAGGGGCATGGATGTCCATGGTACACATGTGGAGGAAGGGGACAAATCTCAGGAATTGATTCTCCCCTGCGACTTTAGAGGGTCTTGGTAGTGAGCTCAGGTTGTCAGTCCTGTGCAAAGCTAACTCCACCCTCTTGATAACTCATTCTTAAAAATGGACTTTGGTTGCCTTAGTTACATACCACAGTGACCTCATCACATACATTTGGGCAGCATTGTAAAGTTACCCCCGTTTAAAAGGTGAAGACTCATGACTTGCAAAATCAGCTCCTAGGAACCTCTGATGGCAACACTGCATTGGCACAGTTTGTTGTCAGAGTGCAGTGTGATGGGGAAGCAGGGCATTGGCCTCTGACAGAACAGCTTCTGTCATGGCATGATTTACCTGTGCTGCCAGACTTGTCATTGCCTCCGTAGTCTCAGGGCTTCAGCCTCTTTACATAACAAGGGCAGTGCTTACTTACTAGACATATTTGGAAGGTAATTACATGAAGAATGCCTGTGTGAGTGCTTGTTGGATTGGCTTCTCAGTGCTCTACTGAAAGCACAGGTCTTATTTGTTCTCTGTGAGACAGCCAAGAAAACACACCGAGTCTGAGATGTATACAGTCACATATACAGTTAGCAAATGCACATCTGCATGTGTGACGTAAAATGCGTACATGTATGTATGTGCACATGTGCATGCATGGATGCCTCTGTGTGTACATATGTGTATGCATGTCTGTATGTTGGGGTTTCTCTTTTGAAACTAAATCTGTCAAAATCTTTTTTTAGGGATGCTGCTTTAAAGCGCTCTGTTGAAATTTTTTGTTCTGATGAAGCCCTGTCAAAGGAAAACATGGGTATGTGAAGCCTGTCATGGTTTTCATTTCTTTGCCAGGATATGATTTCAAAAAATGTAGTTGTTCTAAGCAGAGCTCATGGAGGCTCACAGACTGAAGTAGCAAACACAGAGCCTCCATGGGTGGGCTCAAGGTCCGCTGCATATRTATCATGGTTGTGGCTTGCTGTTTTTGTGGTACGCCTTTTGCCTGATCTTGGGACCCCTTTTGAGTTCCCTAGATCAGCTTTGATATGAGGTTTTTGCCTGGTATTATTGTATCTTGTTGTTTCATGTTTGGTTAATGTTTCTGGGAGGCCTGGTCTTTTTTAAGAGGAGATTGGGGTAGGGGGGTAGGGAGGGGGAGATGTGTGTGGGACTAGCAGAGAGAGAGAGAGAGAGAGAGAGAGAGAGAGAGAGAG
>BDUI01000229.1:222324-236458 GCA_002335545.1 Apodemus speciosus
AGAGAGAGAGAGAGAGAGAGAGAGAGAGAGAGAGAGAGAGAGAGAGACACACACACACACACACTCTCACACACACACTCCCCCTCTCATTAGTAAGAAGTATTCTTTAGTCTTCTGAGTAGCTTAAACTTTTGAGAACAAGTTATTCAACCACTTGAGAAATGTGGAATGAACCCAGAGGCTAATGTTTCAGACCCTGGAGGCTTTGTGGGGAAGGCACCTCCAGAGGAAGTAGGACCATAGGGTGTGCCCTCTGAGGGTTGTGCCAGCTTCCAGGTCTTAGTCCTACTCTGGCCCCTGCTCAGCCTTGAAGTGAGCAGCTCTGCTCTGCTCTGCAGCACATTCCTGTTGCAGTGGTGTTTTACCCAAGCACTAGGCCAAGCAATCAGGAGTGGAAACCCTCTGAGTCTTGGAACAAACATTTTTGCTCCATAGTTTTTGATAGGTATTTTGTCACAACAATGAGAAAATTAATCCAAGGAACAGCTGTCAGAAACCTTCCCAGGTTGGGACTGACAGCCAGATTGCCCATTGGCAGTCACCCAGATGGCCTCTAAGACAGCCCAGTTATTTCAAATCCACCACCAGCACAATGAGTAGCATTTCACTCTAGCTGCAGGGAACATGGCTGCTAAAGCCAGGACTCCTGCTCCAGAAGGCTCCACTCCAGTCACGACCACCTAGACACTCTGTATGGGTCACGGAGGACATCGCTTCTAGGATAATACTCAGTCGGCTGTAAAAAGAAGCTCTTTTGATGATGAGTGAGACATACACTTGTTTTGGGATATAAGGATAAGTTTTAGACAGCAGTTAGGAATTAGATTGGTTGAAGAAAGTGGTAATAGTAGGTTCTCCTTAAGATCCATGGCCTTATTAAGCATGGTACTTGGCTAGATTAACACTATTGGGCATTTCTCTGTAAAGATAGAAAACACACAACTAATCCATTTTATTCCATCTCATCATCAACAATTAAAGAGTAGGAGTCACTAAACCCACTCCATTGTGTTCTTTCCCAGAGGAAACGTCAGGAAACAGTGGTTCCTTTTCATTCTTAACACTCCTTGGGACTGGAAATAAGGCTCTATTGGTAGCGTGCTCACCTAGCAAGCAAGAAGCTCAGGATTTCATGCTCAGAGCCACAGAAGCTTGGTGTGGTGGCACATGCCTCTAAGGTTATTCTCAGGCAAGCCAAGGATCCATGAGAGTGATCCTGTGCAAAAACTAAATAATCACCATCTATCGAGAAAGAACCTTAAGGGACTGTGGAGTGCTCAGCCCTAAATCATATACTCAGGGATCATGATGGAAGAGGGGAGAGAAAAGTAAGAGCCAGAGGTGCTGGGCAACCACAAGGAGACTTTCCAGGACAAAGCGGGGCAGTTATACCTAAGAGTTCACAGCAATTTGAGACATTTTACACAAGACAAGTGTAGGCTCATGACACACAGAATTCCAGATGGAGATGGAAGGTGAGCACTAAGTCAAACTCCCAGTAAGGAGCTCCTCACAGGTGGCAGCTGCAGGGGGAGAGTCAGCTTCCTTCACAGATGTAGCCAGGGCAGGTAGACTTCACCCTGCAGGTGTAAGGCATCAACTGATTAAGGAAAAATAGAGAAGGCAAAGTTGGGTGGATAGAAAGGCGAGATAGATCTGGGAGGAGTGGGGGGCAGTGAATTTCATCAAAACACATTGTACAGAATTTTCAAAGAACGAATAAAAATGAGAATAAAAGCAAATAAATAAAACCAACAGCATGTAAGGAACAACAAAACACTATTCAAACTTTGAAATTTCTATCAATATTTCTGTGGATCCCTGTTGTTAAAATCCCTTCCTTGTGTGTAGTGGGTGGATGATGTGAACATCCCTACCCTTCCTCCAAAGGTCTTAACAACAAATCAACATTTGATTTACCAAAGGGAACCAGTGAATTTACTGACCTTACTTATAAAGCATGACAGGAGAGTGGGTGACTCCAAAGCTGCCATACTGGACAGTCTTTACTGAGTGTTCTTGATGACTTTTCCATACCTGCAGAGATGGAGGCCAGCTTCCCTAAGTCTTTCCCCAGCCTCTATACTCTAGCCTGTGACTCCACACCATGAGCAGTTAGGACAGCAGTGCATAAAAATGCCTCAGTGGAATGACCCACACCTTCTAAGAGGGAGTGTCAATACCAACAGACTTTGTAGTGATAGAAATTTAGAAGAAGGCATAGGTGATCTCAGGAAGCTTGTAACAATTTGGTTCAGAGGATAGCACTTTAGAGCAATCTCTCTTTCCAAGCATCCATATCCAGCTTCTTTACAGCACTGTGGGCCTCAGGTCCATGCTTGTTGCTTGAGAGCCAGTTCTTGAGAACAGAGAGCTGGGGGTAATAAACCTCATTAATTCAGGGGCAATCCATGCCTATAAAGGATATGCCAGCATCAGAGCACCTACTCTGAGAACCCAGATATACACAGAGCTTCCATTAGAGAAGGAAGGGAGAGCAGGGGACAGTAGGCTTCTGTGAGGGCTGTCTGTTGATGCCCAGTGACTTCTGTAGTCCAGGGTGCATGTCTCCTATTTTGTTCGCCAGCCGGTGCATCACTGGCCTTCTGGGGCTACTTCCTGTTACTCTCTAGACAGTCATTCTTCTCTGAAATTAAGCTTGGCAAGTGACATGCTTTGTGTTACTTGACTTCTAGAACTAAAGGACAAGGAGGATCATTTCATGGTGTGGTTGTAATCTGAAGGAACCAGGCCTTCTAGCTCTTATGAATGTAGAGAGAGATTATTTAACAGCTAACACCTTAATTATGAACATACAATCTCTATATTCTCTTCAGAGTCAGTAAGCTGTGGCCCATTTAGTCATTTTGATGTGACTTTCCTTTAGAATTTTGGATGCCAAGCAAAGGGAAGAGAAATCACCTTGCAAAGGACAAAGCACAGGGACCACTGTTGCAGTGGCTCCCACAAGGGTGGGGCCAGTCCTACTCTGTGACAGAAGGCGACCTATGTCCAAGTTCTTGGCCTCAGTTTCCTAGCATACTCACATGATATAGTTTCTTATTTTCCTGCCTCAGATTTGCTGTTTGGGGTCTGGAATTCCCCCCCTTCCTCTCCCTTCCCTCTTCTCTTCCTCTCCCCTTCCTTTTCCCTTCTCTCCCCTCTTCTCTATTTCCCCCCTTCCCTCTCCCTTTCTACCCTCAACTGAGTTGAATCAAGTCAGGAAACTAAGGCTAATCATCACAGATAGGAGATGATGGCTGTACAATCAGTACAGGCATTCCTTCTGTCTCCAGCTTTGGAGGATATCATTGACCAATTCTGATAACTGAGTCTATAGATTACAGCAACTGCCATTTCTTAAGAATCATTTTTGAAATTCAGTTTACAATATAAGAATGCTTATAGAAAAACAAGCTTCCTGTTGCTCTGGAAGCAGAAATCAACATCCGTCAAGTTGTTAAGAGTTCTGGCCAATTGATGAAGTCTTCCATTACTCTGTCTACCCTTTGATCAAAAGGCAGTGCAGACACTTTTCCAGATTGCTTGCAAACAGAGATTACAGTGAACTTGGCAATGACATACCTCATCGTAACCTGATTGTACTTTAGCCTAGTGTTAGAAGTATAAAGATGTTTGCTTGCCATTTTCTTTTATAGCATAGTTTAAAATCCATCTTTTCAACAGGATATTAAATTTCAGTGTCAGTTTTCATAAACTCAGAATGTAAAGTAGGGAAAAATTGTGAGGGGAACTAGAGAGTCAGTCTGAGGGTAAGCACAAATAATGGCCTGTTGATTAACAGGTTAGGTTACTAAAAAGAAGTCTACCACACCTGGAGCAGTGGAGACGGCTCCATGTGTCAAAGCACTGTGGCCCAAGCCTGACACCATGAGCTGATCCCAGAACTCATGCAAAGGCTGGATTAGGCAGCACACAGCAGTCACGGCAGCGTTCCCACTGAGACAAGAGGAGACACAGGAGGATGAAGGCAGCCCAGAGTGTGCTGCATGCAGAAACATCAGTGGAGATCCTGCTTTAACCTGATGGAAGGAGAGAACCTCCTCCTCAGAGTTGTCCTCTGGCCTCTACATGCATGCTGTGGCATGTACACACACATATGTAAATAAGTGAACGATTTTTTTAATCTAGTAAAATTGGATGTTAATCTCATTCAATATGCTTCAGTACAAGCATACATTCCTCTAGCATGTTTGGATTTAGTACACATGGTGGATCCTTGTTTAAAATGAATTACCCAGCTGATTCTTAGGCCCAGCAGACTCTGAGTACTCCTGATCCAGAATGGAATACTCTTGTCTTCAGCCACAAGGAAAGAAAACAGCTGCTTTGGGAGGTAACCAGCATGTCAACTGCAAGCTTTGTTTGTCTTGCTGTTACACATAAGAGCTTACTCCCAAGCTTCTTCTGGGTTATTTTAAAACAAGTTTTGCAAATAGCCTAATGTTGGCTGGGAAGAGATCACAGTGTCTTAGTCTATGCTTACTTTCTTGAGTTCCTGGCCCACAGTAGATGCACTATAAATATGTGTGATAGAAGAATGGCTAGGCAGAGAGATGCTGGTCTGAATATTTATGCAAATTGTAATGTGTGTAATGTGCAAAATGTGTAAAAGGAAAACTGGTTTTCCTGTGCTATAACAACAACCACAGGGGGATTTTCTGTCCTAACTGCCATGATTTTAGTCAACACTGCTATTAATAGTGCTTTATTGGGATTTAAAATTCTCTTTGTTAGTCCTGCCTGGGTACATCTAGATGCATGACTTGTGGTGCTCTACACTGGTAAAGGAGAGGAAGTACTGTGTCAAAGTGCTGGGGTCAGGTGGAAGGCGAGGGTGTGACATTCCCTCCAGGTTATGCTGGCTTTGGGCAGGCTTCTGTCTCTGGGGCCATGCAGCAAACTATATGTGTGCTGTTTTCTCTGATCTTTGCTTCAGCAAGACTTTGTGTCAAGTAAAACTGCTTTTATCTAGGGAGAGAATTCAAATGCCTGTTGTTAAATTCTGTCATTATCACAGGCTCTTTCTTAGGTGGTGATGGGGTCATTATTTTATCTCAACATATTAAATGAAATAGTAAACACCTTTTTGACTTCATAGCTATGCAAAAAAGACATTTATCAGCATAGTGGTTTTTTTAATCATACTGGGCAATTAACATATGTTGTCACTTGGATTAGAAATAGATGAGCCTATGGAGCCTTGGAGGTTGCTCAGTAGTTAAATTGCTAGCCATACCAATGTGAGGACCATAGTAAGAATCCCCAGAAACCATGACAAATATCAGTGGGCTGCAAGGTGGCCAGTAGAACTAGCCATGTCAGAGAGCTCGGGACTCCTTTCTTAGTAAATAAGGTAATTGAGCAATGGAAGATCATCCCCAACAGCACCCCCAGGCCTTCACAAGCACCCACAAGTGTGCATGTGCATCCCACAGAGGCACCACTCACACAGGTCCCACATAGGAAAGTAGAAAAGGAGAGGGTGAGTGTGCACAGCCAGCCGCCTTGTTGTATGTCTTCTCTTCCTAAGAGCAGCCTTTGATGTCCTACACTGTACACGGATTCCAACCATCTTCTCCTCCAAAATCCACTCCCAACTTACCCTGCTCTCTTAACTTTGTGTCTCCCCCACCTCACCTCCCAAATAATCTGGTAGTCTAGTCTCTATGCTCATGGGCATGGGGCCATTTACAGTATTGTGGGCCTACCAGAAGATAGAAAACTGACCTCCCCCACTATCAACTCCCTATAGCTCCTTGGTTGTGATGTGAGATTTATAAACATAATTGAGTTTGGTACCCTGGGACCCCAATTAAGAAGAAATATGCAACAACTTCTAATGAGCTTTTTATATTTCAAAAGCATTTTAAACTGTATACATATCAAGAAAATTAGCTATTCCTTTCAAAGAATTATAAAAATTTAGCTTGGAAATTCATAATAGAATTTGCCACAAGCTGAGGTCCTATTAAAAATCATATGATTACAAAAATTAAGCAGGTAAGAAAAAGCTATAAGGAAATTTCTTATTTTTTAAGCTAAGTAGAGATAAACATTTTTAAATATTAAAGTTTATTTTTTATTTCTGTGTTACTTAGAATTCTTTCTGGGTGATTAAGAATTAGTTATGGGTTATGAATTAGTCTTCAATTCTATTCCATTGATCTACATGCCTGTCTCTGTACAAAGACCATGCAGTTCTTTTTAATCACCGTTGCTCTGGAGTAGAGCTCGAGGTCAGGGATGGTGATTGCCCCAGAAGTTCTCTTATTGTGGAGAATAGAATGGCTCAGGCTCTAAGATCCATTATAGACAAATGGAATCTCATAAAATTGAAAAGCTTCTGTAAGGCGAAGGACACAACCATCAGGACAAAATGGCAACCTACAGATTGGGAAACGATCTTTACCAGTCCTGCATCAAATAGAAGACTAATATCCAATATATACAAAGAATTAAAGAAATTAGACTCCAGAGAACCAAATAACCCTATTAAAAATGGGGTATAGAGCTAGACAACGAATTCTCAACTGAGGAATATCAAATGGCTGAGAAGCACCTAAAGAAATATTCAACATTCTTAGTCATAAAAGAAATGCAATCAAAACAGCCTTGAGATTCCACCTCACAGCAGTCAGAATGGCAAAGATCAAAAACTTAGGCAACAGCTGGCAAAGATGTGGAGAAAGACGAACACTCCTCCATTGCTGGTGGGATTGCAAGCTAGTATGACCACTCTGGAAATCAGTCTGGCAGTTCCTCAGAAAATTGGATATAGTACTATCTGAGGACCCAGCTAAACCATTCCTGGACTTATACCCAAAAGATGCTCCAACATATAACAAGGACACATGCTCCACTATGTTCCTAGCAATCTTATTTATAACCAGAAGCTGGAAATGTCCAGATGTCCCTCAACAGAGGAATGGATATGGAAAATGTAGTACTGCACAATGGAGTACTACTCAGCTATTAAGAACAATGAATTTGTGAAATTCTCAGGCAAATGGATGGAATAGAAAATGTCATCCTGAGTGAGGTAACCCAATCACAAAAGAAGACATATGGTATGCACTCACTGATAAGTGGATTTTAGCAAAAAGTTTGGAATACCCATGATACAACTCACAGACCATATGAATCTCAAGAAGAAGGAAGACCAAAGTGTGGATGCTTCAGTCCTACTTAGAAGGAGGAACAAAATAACCACAGGACATAGAGGATGGGAGGGACCTGTGAGGAAGAGAGGAAGGGGATAGGAAAGGGGGGCAGGATCAGGTGTGGGAGGAGACAGGGGAGACAGGAAATTGAACAGAAGTGTGTAGCAATGGGGGATAGGGAACTGGGGGTAGCCTACAGAAAGTCCCAGATGCCAGGAAAGCAAGAGGCTCCCAGGACCCAAATGGGGTGACATTAGCCTAAATAGCCAACAAAGGGGAGAAAGAACCTGTAGAGACCATATTCAGGTGTTAGGCATGGCCCCAGGTTGAGGGATGGGGCCACCCATCCTTTTCAGAATTTTAGCCTGGAATTGCTCCTGTCTAAAGGAAATTCAGGGAMAAAGAGTGGAGCAAAGACTGAAGGAAAGGCCATCCAGAGACTACGCACCTGGAGATCCATGTCATATACAGACACTAAACCCAGACAGTATTGCAGATGCCAAGAAGCGCTTGCTGACAGGAGCCTGATATGGATGTCTCCTGAGAGGCTCTGCCAGAGCCTTACTGATGTAGATGCTTGCAGCCAACCATTGGACTAAGCATGGGGACCTCAGTGAGGAGTTAGAAGGACTGAAGGAGCTGGAGGGGTTGCAACCCCATAGGAAAAACAACAATATCAATCAACCAGATCCCTCAGAGCTCCCAGGGACTAAACTACCAACCAAAGAGTACACATAGAGGGACCCATGGCTCTAGCTGGATATGTAGCAGAGGGTGGCCTTGTGGGACATCAATGGGAGGGGAGGCCCTTGGTCCTAGGAAGGCTCGATGCCCCAGTGTAGGGGAATGCTAGGACAGTAAGGAAAAGTGGGTGGGTGGGTAGAGGAGCACCCTCTTAGGGGAGGGGGTTTTTGGAGGGGAAATCAGGGAGGGGGATAACATTTGAAGTGTAAGTAAATAAAATAAACAATACAAAGATTATGAATTAGATGGAATTAGCTAAAGATGCAGCTTTTCCTGTATTCATGATTTCCTTTAGTTGTCTCTGAGACAGAAGGTTTACTGAAAGAACTGGAGAAAATGCTGCAGCAAGTCGAAGAACCCACAGCAAGAGAGGATGAGTCATGGGGAGAGCAGGTTAGTATGCAGAGGCGCTCCTGCAGCTTCAGGTTCTCTGACTGATAAACATTTTAATCATATACAGCACTTCTCTCCACATCTAAATCTGAGCCACTGATCATGATGTTAATAAACTAGAGGCTGTCAAGAAACCAAATGATACTCCTGGGGAAAATGTGTGTTTACACAAAGGTAGTCTTTTTACTTTAGATCTTTGAGGTTGGGATGAAGGAAGATGCAGAGGTTTCCTATAGCTGAGGTGGACTGTGTAGAGAGGCCTGGTATTGGCCATCATGACACAAGACTTGACAGAAATGACTAGAGGAGATGTCAGTTCATCTCGGAGGTCATGCTCTTACAGAGCACTTCATATCTGGCTGAGTCAGGAAGCGAGGAATGAGAAGACGGGAAGGGGCCAGGGCAAGAGCACCCATGRGCATGCCCCCAGTGATCTACTCCAGCACCCGACTCCACCTCCTGCCTGCCACTCCCAGTAACACCTCTAGAATCTGACTTAAGTAAGTCAGCTGTGTTATGAATGTGTCATAGAACTCATGTGTTAGTTAGCTCAGAGTCCTCACSCTCTGTCTCTAGAAAAGCCCAAACTGGCTTACCTGCTTCCTAAATATCATTAATTCTATGGAGATTTCATAGTTCAGTGGACAGTTTTAGATGAATAGCAATCCCTTGCTTGCAATCTTTCCAGGTAAGAGAAGGGAGGTACAGTAGTAGCAGCTCCCTGGTACAGGGGATGGCTTGGTGGGAACCTTCTCTGCCCCATCTATGCATTGACACATGTGCATGGTTTGGCCACTATAAGGCAAAACCTCTCAGTGTTAAGAGAGCAGAGGTGGAGCCCACCAGGGCACCCATGTCACCTCCACCACAACCGGGATTGCTCCTCATTCCTCTTGTTTTTAACTATGTTATACTCAGAGAGCTGTGTGTTCTTACTATCCAATATCTGCATAAATGGATGAGAGTTTGTAATAGAAAGTTCAGGCCATTCATAAAAGGCAGGATCAGGACAGCCATGCATAAAAATCAGTCTCTGGGCAGATTCTTTACCCTCTGATATAGTTGTTCCCTAAGTAGTTAGGAGACAAACAGCAGTGGGAGATTTCATAGGATTCATGAATTCATTCAGATTCATAGTGTACCCCAGTCAAGAGAGTACCCCAAGACAGAATCCCCAATGTAATCATTGGGATTGTGTCGCCTAATTATTATTTGTTAACAACATAAACTCGATGTACTTTCAGGCCCTGCCACTGAGGACCTGAGCCACTTGGCAGTTACTCATGTCCTCCTTTAGGAACTGTCTTAAGAGTTAGATAAGACAAGCGGGGTATGTGACAGAGGCAGAGCTCCTTCCAAGAGAGAATGGATTCTTAAGTTCCTCTGTCGTTTCCCACATGCTCTCCCAGGGACACTGCATCTCCGCCAGTCCCCCTCAGTGATAGCTGGATCTAGCAGTGGGTGGATTGTTCATGCATGCTGTCAGACTGCAGGCTTCACCCATATCCTTGGCCAGAATGAAGCCAGGGATCTCCCATCTTTTTTCTAGCTCTCCTGCAGATAGGGTCTTCCTCAGTGGTGTAGGTTCTCTGTGTAGTGGAGGCTGGCCTCAAACATTAATCTACCTGCTTCAGCTATAACTCCTGAGTGCTGGAGTCATAGGTGTTCAGCTGAAGATGGGTCTTTAACGCTTTTCTTGCTGAGTTAAAGATTAAGGAAAGCGTACAGAATCTAGCGTCCTAGAGATGAATGTGTTAGAGGAAGCAGACGCCAGCCTTTGCTGAGGTGGAAAACACAGACAGCTCCCAGTCACTGCCAGCAGCACAGACGCCCTGATCTGCAGCCTGGGAATCAGCCCACAATGCGTTTCTCCACCACGCTTCCAGTATACAGGCTTCTCCCATGCACGGCTGCCCTCGTAGAACAAGATGTGTGGACTGGTGATGTGGGTTATACTACAAGTGATAGATATAATATAAATATAATATAATAATATATCTATACAGTAACACAAATTATAATTCAAACATAAATATGCAAATTATTCCTGCTTAGCAATTGTGTGCTCAGTTCAAGACTGCATGGTTTTATGCAGTATGGTTTGTGGCTTGTGGTTTGTGGTTTTCGGTTTTCTTTTCCCCTTCTTTTCTTTCTTTTTTAGCCCCAGCAGTTTGTCTTCTAAAAACTGAAGCCTGGCTGGTTTTGATAGTGACCTCCTGGAGTTTTCACAGCCATAGACTGGCTTCTGTTTTGCCATTAGAACTAGTAGTTGATGGGAGTAGAAATCACTTTTGATTTTTATTTCTAAGTCTAAGATACATAGATTTAATACAGCCCTAGGTAGGCTGTCTTTTTGTTTTAGATTCTTGCTTTATGGAAGTTACTTATTTTAACTTACTGCCAGGTGAGGACCTCCTACAGGCTCTCACTAGTAGCTCCTGATGTCTCTGGAAGCTTAGGGCTTCCTCAGTGTTAATGAGGAGAGCAGCCCTGAAACCAGCCACTAAAGCTGTAGTGATCCCCACCTTAAAAGTAAAGAAGTAATCACACACCCCTGGGCTTTGTTGTTTTATTTCTTCTTTATTTTCATTGTTTCTACAAAGAATCAATGTAGCCTTTACTTAAAATTGGAGATGTACTTTACATAGGGTTTTTCTTTTTAAAAGGTGCTATATGATACACTAAACACACTAAAGAGAGTCAGCAGATAATTCCAAACCTGGACTATGTTGACTCTGAGCAGATACCATGTGAGCCCCTTTCAGAGTTGTGAATTCGCTGCTTTCTTCACAATTGCCTGTCAGATTTTTTATGATTCCTAAGCACGTGTGCCAGTCATGAAGGTAGAAAGAGCAGGCCCCACCGACAATCAGAGATCTGCCCTGTGTGCTCTGGCAGATGAGCATCCTCCCCTGAGTCTCCTCCCCAGGGCACTCTTCTTGAGCTAACATTAACACTGCTTACAGGCCCTGTCTGACATCTTAACAAAGGACAAGTTAATCAGACCTTTACAAATCTGCTTCACTTTAAAAGATAATCCATATGCAAATAAGTATGTTTGCTGAATAATTATTTGGATTAAAAGGTACATATTATATCGTGAATTACATGCATATCCTTGTCTTTCAATTGCATGAGAGGCTGGTCTCCCTGTAGTGAACTTTGAAACTGAACTAACTCACGTTAGTCTGTGTGTGCATAGTGTGTTACTACTGTCTTTCCCATCTAAGCTATAGTAAGGACTTTTTGCGGATAATATAAATACTTATTAAAGAATGGCCACAGAATATATAACTGAAACTATTTTAAAATGTATTTCATATAATAGTTTAAAAAACAAACCAATATAGAAAATTCAGATGGAAGATCACACTATACCAAGGTATAAACTTAAAAATGTAAATAGATGACATTGGAGAAAAGAGGTAGGACCGAGTCTACAACTTAGGCAACCCCCCCCCACACACACACAGACATCATGGTATACATAGAGCTTATCACCTGCCCACCTACCTGCACATAAAACCCTGTGCACCACAGTGTGTTGGAGGAATACTGATCTCAGAAACCAAGCGGTCTTCTGTAGTGTGCTGAGCTGTGTGGAGGACCTGCTGTAGTTGTGATCAACTGTACGGCTCTTTTTGCAGTTGTCTCAGTGTAGCCCGGAAGCTCCCACAGGCAGCCCATTTCAGAGCTACCATGAAGAGGACTGTATTGTGCCTGATGGGACCAGACTAAAAGCTGGAGAATATATTGAGATTATAACTAACAATTTAAGAAAGATAGATGCCCTAATATCTGAATTTTAATGTGTTATTCAAGTGTTTCCAAAAGTTAATTATGAAAACACTTGCAGTCTTTACATTTTTCTGTCAAAAATTTTAAAATGTTTAGTGAATGAAATAGGCATAAAAATTGGTATTGTTATAAATTTATACTTTGTGAATGTCCATGGCTTTGAGAGTCTATCAGGTGGCATTTAAGTTAGGATGTTACAATTTTAGGATTTAAGAAAAATCCTGATGTTTTATTTGTAAACTTTTTTGTTTGTTTTGATTTTATAATTGTTTATGAAACTTAATCATAAACAGGTGCTGTACATGAGTATTAAGGCCTTTCTTCAAATAGGACTATTAAAATGGCTACCTGTTCTGTTAACAAGCCTCAGTGAGAACTCAAATGTAACACATGCAGAAAGTGTTTTTGTAGTTGGCTGGAACTACTTTAATTTATAAGGAAATATTAAAGATTTAGTCATATAATAAAGCTTGAGAATTCTCAAAAGACAAAGCTGTCAGTTGTCTTATTGCATTGGAAACAGCTATTATTCCTCAATATGGTTCCTAAGCATACCACTCTGGAACTCTGGGACATCAGAGTCCTGGCCCTTCCGCTGAGTCAGCAGTGCTGACTGAGGTGAGGCTGGGACACTGAAAGCACAGCAGTGTTCTTCTGCATGAAACACCCAGTGCTGTAGGGAAGGAGGACGTGCATCATCCCTCAAGGATCCATGGGCAGCTTCACTGCATGTCTGTATGTGAAGATAAAATGGTGGGCCACCCAAAGAAGACAAAAGTCAATGCAGAGCTGTTAGAAACATAATGTATGTTCATAGAAAAGAGCGGGCACAAAATTAGCTTCATTAGGAGAGAGCCTCAAACCATGGAGAAGCATCATCATGACTTGAAGAGGGACAGCCTTGTGAGAGCAGCTGCCTAGTGTCCCATAATAAGCTCTGAAATGACAGACCCTTCAGGACCAGAGGACGGAGAGGCTTCTGACTCAAAGACACTGAGGCAGGTGGCAAGTTTCATTCCCGTGACTGAGCCTGACCTATCCCGTGGCCCAAATCAAGAAGGCACTGATAAAGACTAACTGTAATGTAAGGTGGTTCCTGGTCTAAGGAGTGGGAGCCAAGCCTGCTCTCAACTGCTAGTGGGAGGGAGACTTGACGGCCACAGCACAGCCTGCTTTCTTATCAACTCTTCTCACTAGAGAGAACTGCAGGGAGGGCTGTGGCCTGAGTCTGAGAGAGAAAAGGAAGCAACTGAAGGGTCTGTAGCCCACCAGTGAAAGAAATGGGAGCAAGTAAGTAACTCTAGTCAGGGGCGGGCAGGCTGGTGACTACAAAGGAGTTAAGGCTGGATCTGTTCAAGGAAGACCTTGACATTCCAGCAAAGGGCAGCACTCTGCAAAAAAGATCCATATGTCTAGAATTAAAGCCCAAGCTGACCATGGGGACTGACTTGGAGTCAGACTGTTGTGAGACTGGCATGCATGAGAGGGCAGCAGACAGACATTACTGTGCCAGCTTCTGCCCCTGTGTCTAGGGAATCCATTGCCCTGATGTTAGCTCAGATTGTCAGCTTCCACATCAAGAGTCTTGAGGTTGCCAGCAGGCAGCCGGCAATGGGCAGGCTAGGTGTCTGCACAAAGTCTTATTAAACCCTCAGCTGCCTGGGAAGAATGCACAGCCACGGCAGAGTTTTAAATGGCAAAGGGTCTCTGCCTGACAGGGATGTTTCAGGTAGATACTTTCATTTGTCCTCCATGAAAGCTTAATATCATTTTCGTCTGTTCAAGTCAACTTACAGACCTCATTACTTCAAGTTCATTGGGCACTTAGCACAGCCTCCTTTGTTCTATCTGTTCTCAGGATCTCRTTGGAGAGGAGCTAATGCATTTTTAACCATCTCCAGCAACTGAAAGGTCTGGTTTGTAGCACGTCAGACAGCTGCTGCTAACTCTCTGAGAGCAGTGGCTCTGGATGTGTGTGTGTGTGTGTGTGTGTGTGTGTGTGTGTGTGTGTGTGT
>BDUI01000229.1:245979-271611 GCA_002335545.1 Apodemus speciosus
ACCTTAACTGTACTTGGAGATGTCCATGGTCACTTCACCATAGGCCAGGTCTTATAGTGCAGATTTCAGTGATCACATTCTAGTGAATGCAGCTGGATTAATTGGATCCCAGAGATGTAGAAACCATGCAGCAGTACTCAACCACTAAAGGCCAGGAAGTCATGTTTACTATGAAGGAAGGCAGAGCAAAAGCAGCAGTCATGGTGGTCTGACTTCTAAAGACTCACGGTGATTGTCTTTGCTCTGCTCATTTTAATGGTTGGCCATCTTGACACAGCCTAGAATCATTGCAGAAAGGAGTCTCAGTTGAGGGATTTTTCCAGATCATATTGGCCTGTGGGCACGTCTGTGGTGGGCTGTCTTGATTATCAGGTGATGTGAAGAGGTCCCAGCCCACCGTGGGAGGTACCATTCCCTGGGGAAATGATCTTGAGCCGTATAAGAAAGCTAACTCACAATCTAAGCATGAGTCTACAAGTGAGCCATCAAGCAACATTTTTTCCACGAGTTCTGCTATGCTTCCTTGGCTGTGTGGAGTTACCTGGTGAGAGGCAATACTGTATGCAATGGCAAGTAGGCTTATGAGTTCTTGCCCTGACGCCTTTCAATGATAAGTTGAAACCCAAAGGAGGAAATGTACCTTTTCCTTCCCATAGTTGCTGTTAGTTAGCATGCTTACCACAGCCACTGAGGTGTAATTAGAACAGTGTTCTGAGAGGGTAGATAGGAACCCTACTCAAATTCTACCTGATCTGTCTAAGCTCAAACGTTTTAAGTCAAGTGACTTAAATTTTGAATTGGAAAAATAAAGTTAGCTCTTTACTCAATTCTCAGCCTTTAGCAAGTATACAGAAGCAGACACCGGGTCCCTTTGAGAAAAGACTTGAAAACATTGCTCAAAATATTCATCAATAATCTATCTCATATCCCAGAGGAGCTTCTGGACTCTTAACTAAGGTAAACTTGCGTTTGGGGAAAGGGAGCAATGAGACACCTTGAACACTGTGGACATTGGCTCTGAACTGATCTGATCCTGGAACCTCTAGACAACGCTGGCATGGCGCTGCAGGTGGAGGTTCTCTCAGCCTGCCCCTCCCAGGGAGCTCATCCTCACAGTGAACTCACTGCACACCTGACAGCCCTACAGCTCCTTCCCCACTCCTGGAATGCATACATTTGTGAATGTGATCAGCAGCCGGCAGAGCCCATGTTTGGTCTCACACATTTAGAGCTAGGGATCACTGGAAACCTCTACAAATCTTTGCTCCTACAAAACTGAGACCTAGGAAAATGTTACATCAACATTGCATTTCTAGAGGGACTGCAGAGTTTAGTGCCAAGAAAAGGGACCTGGATGACACATTGGTGTCTACTCTTACATACCCATTTTCCACTCTCCTGTGTGGTCTATGAGGAATACAGCCCAACCTCAGAGAACAGTGTTATACTACTTTAAACGTATCCATGTGGTGGCCCAATTGCAGTTTCTTTGTATCTGTGTGCATTTATAACAGAATACCACAAGTTGGGTAATTTACAAGGAATGAAATTTTATTTCTCACAGTCAAGGTTGGGAATTCCAAGATCAAGACCACTATAGTTCTGAGATCAAGGCACCTATAGCTTCAGTGGTAGCATGAGGGCTATTCTCTGCTTCCAAGATGGCCTTCATCGCCACTTCCACTAGAGCAGATGAACACTGCATTCTCATGTGGTAGGAGACAGATGGCCAAGTGACCTGTGTCCTCCTAAGGTTTAAAGGTATCTTGATTACTTCTCCTTTCCACAGATGTCACATGGATCCCACTGACTCTTGGGACCTCATGAGCCCAAAGCAGCAACTGTTACCATCTGTGTTCCAGAGGGTGAGGCAAAAACTCCACAAGGATTGCAGAACTTTCTGAAAGTCTGTGGACACATTGCTATCAGAAAAGGTMAGTCTGGATATATAGTATCTACAAAATAATTGCTCCTTTCGTGATGGAATTGGTCCAGTGTAATCTGAGAAGCTAGGCTGTCATGCTGAGCAGTGATCCCACACTGAGGACTTGGGTTTGTTCTCTGCTGCTAGTGGGGCTTGCACACCCAGCAGTAGGTGGGACCAAGTTCATCTTGGTGAGTAAACTTTCTCAGGTGCCAGTGGTGTGGGCAATGTTGAAGTATCTCTTCTATGGTGAAAAATAAGTTGCTGTGTCTCCTTCTGATGGCCAAGAAAGATGTTTATTGGGCCTCTGTAGAGGTGGAGGCAATACATTCCTGAGTTACACCTATTAGCATGGTCTATTTACCAAGTGACTCAGCACATGCTAGATTTGAGGTGTACCTGGACAAGGGAAGACTCTGCACTGGCCAAAGCCTGAACTGTGGTATGACTTTTGGAGGACAGGTATGGTACCAAATCGATGGAAATACCTAGCAGGGGTAGGACAAGGCTCTAAGAAGGCTATACATGCTTGAATCTCACAGCCAAGAATCAAGGACTGGATATGAGAGTGGCAACCCCCACCCCCTGAAGCCACCAGCACCTGCCATTTGCCATTCCTTCAGCCTTATGCTCCACGACAGTTAATGGGTTAAAGTTTGCTGTCAGTGTGAATAGTCTGGCCATCACCTCTGTGAATGTCATCTGTAAGTGAGTGTCTAGAAAAGTTGAACTGCAGAGGGAAGATGCACTCTGAATGTGGTGGTATCTGCGCGGTAAGGGAGTCCTTGGCTGAATAAAACTGACTGGAGTACAGCACTGGTCTCCTGCTTTTTGTCTGTAGATGAGATACAGCCAGTTGCTTCGCATGCCCACCCGTACACCTTCCCCTCCATGAGGGACTCTCACACCTTACACCCAAATAAATCCTTCCTTCCTGCCATTGTTTGTACTGTATAGTTTATTGCAGTAAGAAAAGTTACTAATGCATGTTTCCTTTCCTAGATGTCTTAGTTTTAAATAGAGTCATGCTTTTACATTCTATTGAACTAGGAGCTATGGTTTCTGGCCACGCTGGGTTTCTTACCACGCTGGGTTTCTTACACTTCTCAGTAAATAGACAAAGAAGAGAGTTATCATGCTGGCTGGAGTGACCAGTCCTGATGATCCAGTGGAGAATGGTTGACATACCAGAGGCTGCACTCTTCAAAGAGTAGTCTCTCCTCCCAGCAGCTAACAGTTGCTAGTTATTCCACAATGTGGAGTGGTATGTGTGCCTGGTTCCTGGTCCACCCTGGGATTTGGTCTGGCTTGGGAGAGTGTAGGGTTTGTAGATGCTATCACAAACACTGTGAACTCATTTGTGTAGCTAGCTTGCCTTGCTGTGTCTAGGGAACATTCTTCCCTTAGAGTCTGGTGCCACCTCTGACACATACACTCTTTCTGCCCCACAGTGACCCACAAACCTTGAAATAGGGGGCTTCAGTATATATGTCCCCTTTATGGCTGAGTATTTTCTAGTCTCTTCTTGTCTTAGTCATTGTTCTATTGCTCTGAAGAGATACCATGGCCAAGGGAACTCTTATGAAAGGAAGCATGCAATTGGGAGCTTGCTTACAGTTTCAGAGGCTTTGTCCCTTATCATTACGGCAGGAAGCATGGCAGCATGCACTGCACTAGAGTAGTCTCTGAGAGGACATCCTGGTGCATATGCTCAGAGAGGCCGGAAGTAGAAAGAGAGAGCGAGACAGAGATAGAGACAGACAGAGACAGACAGACAGGCCGAGTCTGGGTTGGGGCTTTTGTAACCTTAAAGCTGACCTTCAGTAACAAAYTTCCTCTAAAACGGTAATACCTACTCCAGCAAGGACACAGCTCTTAATCCTTCTAAKCCTTTCRAATGGCGTTGGTGAATAAGCCCATGGGCCAKCCTCATGCAGATCATCACATGCACCTTCTSTACTGTGCACAGTTGTGTGCCACGGTGTTAATCACAATCTACTGAAAATAAAAGCTTCTCAGATAAGAGTTGAGAGATGCATTGATCTATGGGTAGAATAATAAGTCTTATGAATTGATTTCCTATTCTGTCCTGTTGTGTCCTACATGGCTTCAGGGATTGCCCTAACTGGGGCAGTGAGGAAATGAAGAAAGGACAAGCACATGGACACACTAAGAAGCCTGGAATGGAAAAGCTCAAGGGCCCCAGAAACTCAGTGTGGGTGGGGGTTTGAATATGCTCTTCCCCGGGGAGTGGCACTGTTAGGAGGTGTGGCCTTGTGTGTGGGCGTGACCTTTAAGGCCTTCATCCTTGCTCCCTGGAAGTCAGTCTTCTCCTAGCAGCCTCTAGATGAAGATGTAGAACTCTCAGCTCCTCCTGCACCATGCCTGCCTGCACGCTGCCATGTTCCCACCTTGATGATACTGGACTGAACCTCTGAACCTGTAAGCCAGCCCCCGTTGAATGTTGTCCTTATAAGAGTTGTCTTGGTCATGGTGTCTGTTCATAGCAGTGACACCCTAACTAAGACAGTGTATTTGTTTTGTCTAGTGTACAGGGTGGCAGGGCCATTGCATTCATGGTGCGTGTCTATAGCTTTGGCACTTGGACAGATGAGAGGTTGGATACAGACGACTCTCTTGGAAACTCATGAGCCATTGCAGCAGGGATACCAAGGCAGATCCTAGTGGGACCCCACAAGGTGAGAGGTGAGGACTGCCACCTAAGCTTTGACCTTTATATGTGTGAAGTGATACACATATACCCTTATATACATATGTGTTCTCATACACACACATACACCCTCATATACACACATGCACACACATACCCTTATATAAGCATATGTATACAGACTTTTATACATGTATGCACACATACATCTCTATATAAACATGTACATACACACTTACATACATATATGTACACACATACCATATGCAATTACACAGAATAAATAAATGCTTTTAAAAAGAAGGTGGACTGATGCGAAGGCTCAGTGGGTAAAGGCCCCCATGTCTGAGGACCTGTGTATAATTTCAGGAATCTACATGGTGGGAGAGAATTGATTCATGCAGGTTCTCCTCTGAGTTCCACATGCACCCGTCTACCCACCCTCATTTGGCATACACAAAATAAATAATGTTATTCTTTAATACCGTGTCCTCAGGCATCCAAAAGGCCAAGATGAATTCATCTTTACAAGCCAAAAACAACCCCCCCACCCCGCAATGGAGTGGTGAGTTCTCACAAAGCACCAGGAAAGCTGTTTATAGGTGTCATTTCCAAGCCTCTCAGCAGCAGTGAGAGCAAGGAGAAAACCAGCATGGATCCTTCTTGGAGTGAAGTCATCCTAGTCATTGAATTCTCGGACAGAGGAAAGGAGAGTGGGGTGGACAGGACTTGGAGGTAGGGTCTGTCCGTCTGCACGTTGGAAGCACACGGAGGACCCATGAAGCACGCAGGGCTTGGCTCGAGTCCCTGCTGGACAGTTAGGATCCAGAGGTCACACATGGCCACTGACCACAGCTGTGCTGAGGGGAGCGTGCACGCACACGCGGCAGAGCAGGAAGCAGACACGAGGACGGCATTTGGATTTATCACCCTCATGCATCTAATACCCAGCAGCACCAGGAGAAATGGGTCGTCCGAGGAGTCACTCCCCGAGTTTGGCACGGGCAGAAGGCTCAGCGGTGGCAGCTGTCCTCACAGAACTTTCCTATCTTAAACAGCTTAGCCCCCCCGAGGTTTTACTCCCTCCAGCCAGTTGTCTCAGGGATTTGGGACTGGATGGAACTGCAGAGATTTGGAGTTGTTGCAAGTTACAACATGGTCTGTGAACATGGTCCGCAAAACTAAATCCTCGGCTCTGTTCCTTTGCTCTCGGGTATAACAAGTCACCCCAAGCCCCAAGCGGCTGCAGTAATATGATGCACGTGTTTGCTGCCTGTCTGACCCTCCTTGGGATCACTGTGTCTTCGACTTGCGTGTGTACTCTGATGTAGACACATGTCTGTTTCCCTGGGACAGGGGCTATGGACAAGCATGTCATCCCGTGGCAAAGCCAGAGTACAGAAGAGCAAACAGAAGCTTTCTTGTTCTCCTGAAGCCTAGGCACAGGTGTACGCACCATCATTTCTGTCGCCTTTAATGTGGCCTAAGCAAATTACACTGCACACACACACACACACACACACACACACCCCTTAGTGCTAGCACTGTGAGCCTTAGGGAAGACCTGGAGGGAGCAATGAGGAGGCTTATTGTCTTTCAATTTCTTCTCCCCTGTGAAGACCTGGGGTTCATTCCCTTGGGGAGTGCAACCGCAACACAGCATCCCAGTCCCACCAGGACCTGATCTTGTCCTTTTCARTCCCCACAGCKATGAGAAAACTAATTTCTCTCTGTTCTCCACTACCCAGTCATAGTTTTGTTGCAGAAGTGCAAACAAATTAAGATGTCCTAGAGACTGGGGCCAGAGAAGTGGGATGCTGCCATGACACATTCCTCTTTGGAGATGGGTCACGGGCAGAGGCTGGTACAGTTACTCTGTGCTCAGCCACCTACCTTGTTGTGACAATAGGGAGTCCCAGGCCTGCCCTTACCAAGCCCCCCACATTTCCCCTTGTTTTTGCAATCTCGTATGCTAGAACAGGTCTAAATTATCACGACTAGGGCGGGAAGGGAGGCTCTGGTGGCAGCTGTGGGAAGCCATGCCCCCTTCAAGATTGTCTGAGTGTTTGTGACCAGAACGCCGGATAGAGAGCTGGGGAAACAACCTTTCAGATGTTCTCCTGGCCCATAGTGAGGGCAGCTTGGGGGCCTGGGGGAAAGGCCGACTTTCCTACGAGGGGAAAGAACTGGGTTGAATTATGTCAACATCTTAATATTTTGTGGAAACAGAATTGAAAGGCTACAGATAACGGTATTTACAGATGAACTCTCCAGGTGTACGGGGCACCACCTTGCTTTTAAAAGGAG
The DNA here is from genome assembly GCA_002335545.1 of Apodemus speciosus. NCBI lineage: Eukaryota > Metazoa > Chordata > Mammalia > Rodentia > Muridae > Apodemus > Apodemus speciosus. The sequence continues at coordinate 252,882 of BDUI01000229.1, forward strand.
AAGAAATCAGGAACCAAGTGAAAGGTGGAATCCTAGTTAAAGAGGAAGAGTGGCCGGAAGATTACAGGAGAGATCATGCTTGGAGAGATCGCAGGACTGAGAGAAGGTAAATGCTGTCCACCAAGACAAAGGAACAATGATCCCAAGTCCAGTTAGAGATATTCCTGTGCCCCCAACTCGCTCCAACCAGGGCTTGGGGGGAACCATGTCAACACAGAAGCCCCGAGGAAGGAATGGCGTTTTCTGTCTTGCATTTCTCCTGTGCTGGTGTAATGATCCTGCATCCTTTGATACCGGGTGGATGCAGGTGTCACTCTAGGCCACCACTTTGGAAGATATGTCACAGCCCTCAATAATATCTACATGGTACTAACTCTGCCTGGAAGGATAACACATACTGAACTCTTGGATGCAAAACTGGTTCTTGCTGCTTCAATGATCAGAAAGTTAAATCCTCATCCACTGCTAGAAAAATAAAACAAAGAACCACGGCAGAGTTGGAAGTAGGAAAAACTTAGCTTTGCGCCCTCTTCCGTGGGTCCTTTTGCCTACATTCTATTTCCCTCTCTTGGTCTTCTTTCCAAATGTTATACTGTCCTTACACTTACACTTGTTTACATACAGAAGTGTTTACATCATAGGCGAGAGCCACCTATGAGGGCGAACACGTGGGTTTGGTTTGGTTTCCTTTCCCGTTTGGGTCAGCCTCCCGTAACATTATGTTTCCGGGCCTGCTCATTTTCCTACAAATTACATTTCTACTTACAACTGAATAATATTGATCTCTATAGATTTTGTAATCGCCACTTGTACTTTACCTGACCTGTTTTTTCTAATGTTCCTTATAATTTCTTGAGAGCCTGTGTCCCCTCCACGTGTTAACCCCACTYCTTTCTGAGTTGCTGTCAGGACTCGGTGCCCTGATGTTACGTGGCCCTGACAGTTGTCCTGCCCATCTCTTGCTGAGACTGCCTCTGATTGCTTACTCGCAGAAGGGCTTTCACTAAAAGCCTAGCCAAAGAAATGGTGTASGGAAACAGGACGGCGGCTTATCCCACACGACAGTGGATATTTAAAAGGTGAAGATAGGGAGGAGCCAGGGTAGCCTTGGTCGTATTTTACAACATCAGGCAATTACAGGATCTGCTGCAACAAATGGCCATGGTTATGACACCCGTAAAGTTTGGTTTGCATTTGGAATATTCCTACACGTTCACTGAGAATGCAGAGCAGGCTCTGAAGGTCTGAGGGCAGCTGAGCCACCCTGCATTTCGGGATCTCGTTGGTTCATGCAGAGGTACGGGGAGAACGGCTTGCTGTGTGTGTGACCGGCCTCAGCCCTTGCCTCTCTGGGCAGGACACACAGAGCTTTAAAGCAGATGGTCTTCCTGGGCTACTCTTGGAGGAGACACAGCCACCAGATGGTCTGATGTGAATTGTGACTGGGCTACACTGTGGCCGGCCAGATTATCTGGGTCATTCTGGGGATTGATGTAGAGGGTCAGAAGACTGATTGCCACAGTTGGAACCTTTGGTGTGAGGATTCAGGGGATGGCGCCAACTGAGCTCCGTTCCAGCTCACTCAGTGTGAGCTGAGCAGGTCTTGTGTACAGAAACTGAAATTAGATGAGAAGTTCATTGTCAGGGAACCAGAGTGCACAGGAAATTCCATCTCCAGATCAAGCCAACGCCCAGCAATCCCAGCACAAGGAGCAGCAGCAGCCCCATGCGGTCTGCCTGCCCCTCCCTCTCAGGAATGCATCTGTTGGGAGGGGAAGGAGGTCAGGCGCAAACCTTTCATATTCATTTGTGTGTTCACCATAGATTTCTTCTCTTCTCGTTTCTGAGCACTTCACATGTTTGAGTTTCTCACTTACAGGTGACAGCTACCTGTTGGCAACTGCTCTGCTCACACTATTTAAGGGCACCTTTCCAAGATGTCTGCTGCTAGGTGTCTACTCACCAGTGAGGGCTGTCTTTAATGAAACAGGTGGAATTTTAGGATCCAAGGACGGAGAGAGAGAGAGAGAGAGAGAGAGAGAGACAGAGACACAGAGACAGACAGAGACAAAGACGCAGAGAGACAGAGGGAAGCAGGGAGACAGAGAGAGACAGATACACACAGAGAGACAGACACACACACAGAGACAGACAGAGAGAGAGACGGAGAGGGGGAGAGAGAGATTGGACTGTACGTGGTTGAGTTCTATAGCCTCAAGTTTGGCCCCTCTGCTCAGCTTTCTTTTTGCGGGTAGAGAGGGCAGAGTCAGGTAGTAGGGTAGCCGGCTAAACCTCTTAAGAATCAAACTTTATTGTGTGAATGTGGGACCTTCTCGGACCCATTTTCTTTCATCACTGAGAGCACATCCCGAGACTGCCTGGGACATCCCTGCAGAAGTCTTCCTTGTTTAAGAGGCCCAAGCACAAGCACAGTTTCACCCCATACATTTTGTAGAAGAGGGACTCTACCAAGGTATTTGCTGTGGATAGCTTATAAGGCAAAAACATACACCCACAAACAAACTCACTAATATTCATAAATGGGTAAATACATAATATTGAGCAACTTAGAAGTATTACAATATAAATAACTTAGAAAATCGTAACATAGGAAGAACTAAAATCATCTATAAATATAGTAGGGTTTTGGTTCATTTACTTTTAGGAATTCCTGTCTTTCAGTCTCTCAGTCTTTGTCACTCTCTGACTCTGTCTGTCTSTCTCTCTCTCTGAATGCTTGTCTGTCTGTCTCTGTGTGAGTATCTGTGTGTGAGAGTGTCAATGTGTGCATATATGTGTGTATGAATGTATGTGTGTGAGCTTCTGTGAGAGTGTGCGAGTGTGCCTTTGTGTGTGACTGTGTGTGTGTTTGAATGACTGTGACTGGGTATATGTGTGTGCATGCATGCATGTGTGTATGTGTGTGTGTGAGTATCTTAGTTAGGGTTTTACTGCTGTGAACAGACACCATGACCAAGGGAACTCTTATAAGGACAACATTTGATTGGGGCTAGCTTACAGGTTCAGAGGTTCAGTTCATTATCATCAAGGTGGCAGCATCCAGGCAGGCATGGTGCAGGAGGAGCTGAGAGTTCTACATCTTCATCTGAAGGCTGCTAGCAGAATACTGCTTCTAGACAAGTAGGGCGGGCGTATTAAAGCCCATGCCCACGCCCACGCCCACAGTGACGCACCCACTCCAACAAGGCCACACCTCCAAATAGTTCCACACCCTGGGCCAAGCATATACAAACTATGACTGTGTGTGTGTGTGTGTGTGTGTGTGTGTGTGTGTGTGTGTGTGTATACGCTCAGAGGTCAGGTGACAGTTTGCAGGAGTTGATTCTCTCCTTCACTGTGTGGGTACAGGGGACTGAATTCAGGTCATCAAGTGATTCTTCACCCATTGAGCCTCTCTCAGCCCTAGTATAACTAAATTCATTTTTCAAAGATGCAGATCATCAGAGAGAGAGAGAGAGAGAGAGAGAGAGAGAGAGAGAGAGCAGTGGTGAGAGACAGTGGCCCAGTAAGTTGGATTTCCCCAGTTTCTCCTTTAATAACCTGTCTGTCAATGGGCCAGTAGGGGCCCTGGGACTTCAAGTTCTGCCTACCAGAAAGCAGCGGACCTCCGAGCACCAACAAATGCTTGGGTCCTGACTGTCCAGCTGGCTGCTCCTACTATAGTCCCTGTAACTGACTTTGGCCATCGTTGCCCTTCCTGCGACTCAGTGGCCTCTCGAGTACATCAAGTCTCTGAGCTACAGCTGGATACCTGAGATGAAATATTTACGGGATTAGTGTTATGAAGACGGAGGGAACAGAGCGGAGTATTTAAAGACATCTGACATCCCAATAAAAATGCATAAAATTAACATTGGGAGAGGCATAAAAATAAAAACACAAGCTTTTAGACAATAAGATACAGTGAGAATCTTGCTAACCCGTAGTAAAAAAGAAAGAAATATGAAGTTAGGACATGCAAGACCTATACCATCGCAGTTACTTCCTCCAAAATGGAGTCTGGCAGCTGGAGGCAGGACTGGGGTCAGTTGAACTTAGGGCTCTTAACCTCTCCTGTCATTTAGGCCACTGCTGAGTCTTAACCTGGCCAGCCCCAGATGTCTGACAGGGGCCTCTTTGCTTCCTTCCTTCCTCTGTGTATCAGGAGCCTCTACTGGCCACACTGAGTTTTGCATTCTCTGGGCCAGTGCGGGATTGCCCAGGCTTCCAAGACCTCCCAGTGTCATACTTTAGGACGTGACCCTGAGGAACGAGGCTGTTGGAAGTCAAGTACCCGCCATGGGTGCTCCAGAGTTCCGTGTGCAGCCAGCGGAGGACCAGCAGAAGAGGCAACTGCAGAGGCTGTGCCACCCTCTGACATCAGGGGCTGCTGGGTCCTCATTTATCCTCAGATAACGGGATCCTTGCCACCAATGTTGGAGCTGGCACGCCTGGGTTGGCGTGCGGCCACCTGCACTTTCAGTGTTCCGGTCTCAGGTTCTTGCTCTCTCCCACTGTCCTGCAGCTGCCCCCCAGGCTGGCTGACCTCCAGGTTCCTCAGCTGTGAGCCCACAGGGCAGCTCTGTCTTAAGCCACANAGAGAGAGAGAGAGAGAGAGAGAGAGAGAGAGAGAGAGAGCAGTGGTGAGAGACAGTGGCCCAGTAAGTTGGATTTCCCCAGTTTCTCCTTTAATAACCTGTCTGTCAATGGGCCAGTAGGGGCCCTGGGACTTCAAGTTCTGCCTACCAGAAAGCAGCGGACCTCCGAGCACCAACAAATGCTTGGGTCCTGACTGTCCAGCTGGCTGCTCCTACTATAGTCCCTGTAACTGACTTTGGCCATCGTTGCCCTTCCTGCGACTCAGTGGCCTCTCGAGTACATCAAGTCTCTGAGCTACAGCTGGATACCTGAGATGAAATATTTACGGGATTAGTGTTATGAAGACGGAGGGAACAGAGCGGAGTATTTAAAGACATCTGACATCCCAATAAAAATGCATAAAATTAACATTGGGAGAGGCATAAAAATAAAAACACAAGCTTTTAGACAATAAGATACAGTGAGAATCTTGCTAACCCGTAGTAAAAAAGAAAGAAATATGAAGTTAGGACATGCAAGACCTATACCATCGCAGTTACTTCCTCCAAAATGGAGTCTGGCAGCTGGAGGCAGGACTGGGGTCAGTTGAACTTAGGGCTCTTAACCTCTCCTGTCATTTAGGCCACTGCTGAGTCTTAACCTGGCCAGCCCCAGATGTCTGACAGGGGCCTCTTTGCTTCCTTCCTTCCTCTGTGTATCAGGAGCCTCTACTGGCCACACTGAGTTTTGCATTCTCTGGGCCAGTGCGGGATTGCCCAGGCTTCCAAGACCTCCCAGTGTCATACTTTAGGACGTGACCCTGAGGAACGAGGCTGTTGGAAGTCAAGTACCCGCCATGGGTGCTCCAGAGTTCCGTGTGCAGCCAGCGGAGGACCAGCAGAAGAGGCAACTGCAGAGGCTGTGCCACCCTCTGACATCAGGGGCTGCTGGGTCCTCATTTATCCTCAGATAACGGGATCCTTGCCACCAATGTTGGAGCTGGCACGCCTGGGTTGGCGTGCGGCCACCTGCACTTTCAGTGTTCCGGTCTCAGGTTCTTGCTCTCTCCCACTGTCCTGCAGCTGCCCCCCAGGCTGGCTGACCTCCAGGTTCCTCAGCTGTGAGCCCACAGGGCAGCTCTGTCTTAAGCCACAKGTTCCTCTGCCGGGAGTGACAAGTGGACCTCCACTATGCTACCAACCCATTCCCCTGGTGAAGTCATCGTCTTACCTAGATCCTCAAGTGGATTCATTGTTAGAGAGCTGTGGCTCTGCCCGTAGGCTGAGCGATCCGAATCTCCACCAGCACCACCTGCCTTACAATTTTTGGGTGTGGCTTCTGGCTCCTCTCCCACCACCCGGAAGCCAGGACTGGAACCTTGCTGCTGTGCACTGTGTTGACCTTCTGCTCTTGTAGATTTTTATTCTGTCACTGGCTCTGTGAGTATCTAGACTCTTCCAATCTCTATGCACTCCCCTCCTCCCTTCCCAAGAAGAGTCTGTTCTTTGAGATTCTGAAGGTTCTCATCACACCATCTCACGCTGGAAGTCTTAAACCTTTGTTTCTTTCTTCATGTCAACCCGAATTTGTTCACAAAAACATTTGCATAGCAGAGTTATTTTACTAGGTGGGAAAGAAAAATATTTTTATGCCACAGATTGAAAATAAGTCTGAGTGAAAGGGCCAACCAGCCCTCCTGGCTTCACCCTTTCCTTCGCTGCATGCCAGGGATTAGCATTTGTTGTTTACCCAGAACAGGCACACAGATCTCAGGGTCTGCTCCTGCCTTCTCTGCTTTCCCCATCACCACAATCTCTCCTTGTTTCACTTCTGTTTGGGGTGTAATTTTGTTTGTTTTGCTCTTTATTGTCTTATTTGAGACAGGGACTCAAGTAGCTCAGAATGGCCTCAGATTTGACACATAGCTGAGGATGGCCTCGAACTCCTGATCCTCCTGTTTCTACCTACCGAGTTCCGGGATTGCAGGTGTTCTTCGCAGTGCCTGCCTGGCTCACCCAAGTCTCTTTTAATGGTCCAAAAGTGGTGCCAAGCCTGCAGCCTCGAGTGGGAATTCAATCGTTAATATGTTGGTAGAGCCTGGATTCAGACACCTCTTCCCAGAAGCCCCAGTCTTTCTCCCACCAGCTCACCACGGCGGTCTTCCTGGAACGATACCTCTTTCCTCAGTAGGAACTGAAGTACTGCCTGCTTAGAAAATATATTTGCACCTCTGTACAAATAGAAGCCACATCTCACCCTGACCTTTCCATACAGAGTATGTTCCAGTAGCTTCTCTCTTCAATTACCTCAGAGACCCTTTGTGCTCAGTGTGAGAGTCACCAGATCTATGTGGCTGTTAAGTTATTGAAATAGAACAAGATGTGAAATTTGGTTCTTTGGGCATATTAGCCACATTTCAAACGACAGATACACGGGCACCAAATGGAATAGCAGTAGATGGATTCCCCCTGTACTCTGTAGGACAGAGCTGCTGTTGAGTTCTGGGGTCACCCCTAGGCCTCCTAGCTCTCCTCTTTTGTCCATTTCTTTGAATTACCTTATTTCTTTTTATTCACTTAACAAAACTCTAAGGCAGATAAAAAAATGTGGTTTTTGGGACTACAACTTGCTCTAGGTATGAAGGTAATAAGCTCCTAAAAGGTGAAATTAAATCCTGAGCTCAGTAAGAAAAAAAAAAAAAAACATTACCCAGTCATCCCCCGATTGACTTCCGTCAATAAAACTGTGGTATTTTTGAGTAGGATGATCAGCTCACAGTGAGCTGTGCAACTGAGTTAGTTCAGCCCTGTGGAGCCAGTCTGATGGAAAGATAACAGGTCCACAGAGGAGAAAGACAGGGGCAAAGGCACAGGAGTGAAGTAAAGTCAGGGCCTAGTTCAAACTGTCTCTCAGCCTCCACAGGCCCTTTAAGATGAAGGGCCTTTCCTTTCCTATGGACAGCCACATGTGGTTCAGAGCCTCATGCGTGGTCGACCCTGACTAAGTCATTGGTCATAAGTGAGTGGACACTAACCTGAGTTGGCTGCCAGACTGATTGCTAGTACCTCAAATCCTTGATTTGGGGGCTCTCAGTCTCTCAGCTGTGGAAGAGGGAGGCTTCTATTTAGGTTTTACCAACCTCTGGGGGCTCCACTGGGGTAACAGGACACACCACTTCATAAAATACAGATGTCAGCAGATTTTGGTTTTGTTTGTGTTCTTTTTAACACAGTAGATGTCCTGATTCGAGGTACCGGGGACTGTACGTTCCCCCAGCTGTAGGACAACACCGCCCTGACTGTCAACAACACTTGTTTATCTCACGACTGAAAAGATCTCTTGTTTCCTTTAGCTCGTCCTTGAACCTCTCTTGATTTCTTCATTAAAAAGACATGAATAAAGTTCACAGTGTTTTGCTCAGGAATCACTAAGGAATTAGGTACTGCGAATGCCTACCAATCCCAACAGGCTGCCCTCGGGGCCCAGCATCTGCCCCATCGCTCGCTTCCACTTTTTGTCCAGAGTGGTGTGTAACAGCACACCTCATGACATCCCAGACTCGTCTTCAGAGCATGGTGTCACCAAAGTTAACACATTTGTCAATATCTGTTGAGTAGATTCTGAGAGTCCTAAAGGGTTTTAACTCATGCTGRGCTCATCCTGGGGACAGCGGCTGCCCCAGGTCGTTCTTCCAGAGTGGCCCTCGCTGTGCATCTGCGTCCAACTGCTGCAGTCCCCTTAGTTGGGGGTACAAAGCTGCCTATGTCTGGAGAAGGGTACGCACAGCAGGCACTCTTTCTGCATCATAGATTTCCACATCACACACAGTGGCTTTTATTTCATTGTAGTCAGTCTGTCCAAGGCCTGTTTCTGTCTCTCCTTCTGCAAACCTTACAGAAGTTACTGCTGGCCCGGCTGCTGCATGCTTCTCTGACGTGTTTACTTCTCTATAAGAAGAGAACATCAGGAAGTTAAGGTAGCAGGAGACCAGAAGAGCTCCCCTTTCAGATACCCTATAGCACTCAACTATCTCTTTTAGCCACATTTCTCATTGCTGTGGCAAAATCAACTTAAGGAGTGAAGGATTTACTTTGGCTTGTGGCTTAAGGGTCCACCATTGTGGGGAATACACAGTGCCTGGACTGGCTTCTAGTAGGGCTTGTTATGTGATGGTGACCAGATCACTTCATCCAGACTGTAACTGGGTCCTCTACACACTGGCCATCACATAATGCAAAATGCATTCATTGCGACTTCAAAAGTCTCCACAGTCTGAACAGTCTCAACAGTGTTTGAAAGGCCCAAGTCTAAAGCCCCTTCTGAGACCAGTCTAACTGTGACCTCTACAAATGTGGGGGAGTACATGTTTTCAGTCTACAGTGGCACATCCTCTGGCAGACATTCCTCCCCCAAAGGGAGACAGTAGGACATCAGGGGGACACATGGCTAAAGCCAGATCGAAATCCAACAGGGCCAACACTGACCTCGCTCTGTGCCAGCTKGGACAGTTCCTAAGTCCCTCACTGTCTCAACTCCAGTGGCCACGCTAGTGTCACCCTACTGCACCGTGGCCCCTCTCATGAGTTGTCCTCCACACCTGCATTGCTGTTCCATGGTCTTCTCTGCTTCAGTTTTGTGGTCCCCATTGCAACTCTAGGTTTAGCTTCAAATCTTCACACACTGGCTTCTGGGGCCTCCCCGCAGGCCCGTGTCCACTATACACCGTCCGACTTCAGTGTCTGTCTGGAACCTCGGTGCAAGCTGATAACTTACATTCTACCAGGCTGATAACTTACATTCTACATGGCTGTTAAACCACCATCCTGAGAATGTTGCTGTCAAGTCCTGCTGCGAGCCTGAGAGTTGACTGCTCCCTACCATCACCGCTCTTGGTTTTTCTTTTTCTTTTTTTTTTTTTTTTTTTTTTGGTTTTTYGARAMAGGGTTTYTCTGTTTAGCCMTGGCTGTCCTGGAACTCACTCTGTAGACCAGGCTGGCCTCGAACTCAGAAATCCGCCTGCCTCTGCCTCCCAAGTGCTGGGATTACAGGCATGCGCCACCACGCCCGGCACCGCTCTTGGTTTTAAGCACAGGAGTAGTAACCTTTAAGTACCTACCCCACCCCACCCCACCCCACCTCGGCTGGTGCTTCAGATCAGCCTTGGAGCCATTGATGGGTGGGGTCTTGCTCTCAAGTCACCACGCCCAGTGCCCCCGTCCACAGAGTGGACTTTCAGCAATCGAATCACTCTCTTTAACAGTTACAGGTGCTTCACTAATACCTTCTTGTTTGCAGCCCCTTCGTTAGTTTAAATGTGGCTCACTGCCATTTCCTCTCTAATCCACACAGGTTTATACCTCCGTGCTCYACTTTAAAAAGCGTCAGAATTCTCTATGTAAAAGCCTCATGAGCTGTCAGCATGCCACAGGCTGGGTGCTGCATTGTATTTAAGGTCCACTGCCAAATACGTTAGTCTAGTTTGAACTCATTCTCACGTATATTTTCAGGACATGTACAACAACGAATATAGCCAGACTCTATGCTATAGTGTGATTCTAATAGCCTTTAGCCCACTTCTCAAAACTGTCCTCGCTTCCCTCTGTGACTTCTTGAGCCAGGCTTCTGCCACCCCCCTTCCCATTGCACCAGGCCCACGGTCCCTTCCTGTTGCTCCCCGATCTTCCAAACTCTCACCAGAACGACCCATGAAGTCTACATCCACCATTCTCAGGCTTCGCCAGCCTGAAGATCCACATTCTTTCACATCCCTCCAAAGGCTGCGAACCTTGTGCTCATCTTTCTCACCACTTCTTGGCAACAGCTTTCCTTCCGTGTTCCTGACTTCGCTTGTCCCACTGACAGGAGCGACTGGAGGGAATAAGAACTTGTTGGGCTGCTGGCTGTGGCACTACAGGCTCTCGTGCTAGGAAAGGCACGGAGGTACTAGCCTGGCATGGTCCACAGGGCCATGGAGGGCACGAGCCTGGCGCAGTCCACAGGGCCAATGGCCTGTGCTGTGGCTCGTTCTATGGTACTAATGACGAAGCAGGGAGAGCTGAGGCCGGAAGCATGGCTGGTCATACTATTTAATTCCCATTCTCCAGAAACCCACTTCCTACTGGTAGACCCTCTGGCCAAGGGTCCCAGAACTTTCCCAAATAGTACCACCAGTTGGGGACTACATTACAAATGCATGAGTCTACAGGTGACATTTTCCACTAAAGCCACGGTGATCTTGCAGTCATTATTCAACCTATGCTTGAATATATAATATCCATTAACTTAGAGTTCATAAAAATTACTCTAATTATCTTATAAATGAGTTTTTACTCCCCAGGGAAGCAGTCACAAGTTGTCCCTTTTAAACACAACCTCTTTCAACTCTTAGACAGTGCCAGACGAATGCAACAGGAGTCTGAACAAATCTGACTTTAAGAAATTGACTTAGAAAACCTCCCATAACAAGCAGTAGCAGAGGTAGGCTGTTGTTCTCCTTGGCTCAGTGGGTCAGTGGGTCAGTGGGCCACTGGGTCAGTGATATTGGCACCGGAAGACCCTTCTCTGTAGACATCTTTGTTGATGCTCCAGGCACCATGAGAATACTCAGTGCAGAAAAAGCATGGTGGCATCTACAGCTCTTATGAGTATAAAAATGGTCCTTTACCATCAGCCTTTTGCTTATGTTAGACTGGTGACAGTGACCTGCCACTCTCACCTGGCTGAAGGCATGACGGGAGAGGCAGGAAACGAGATTGCCACATCGCCATGTTTTGCATATCCTAGGAACAATCCGTATCCAGGGACTTGGGTAGTTTCATGGGATGGTCAGTGTTGATTGTCAGCTCCACAGATTCACCAGAGAGATAAGCTTCTGGGCATGCCCGTGGGGGACTGTATTGGCTAGGTTAATTGAGATGGAAAGATTCACACTAAAAATAGAGGGTCCCTTCCCTGGCTGGGGTCCTAGACTGTATAAAAAGAGGAAGCAGGTGGAGCACAAACATTCATCACTCTGTCTCCTGTTTGCTGGTGAGCTGTGCCAGCTGATTCCAGCTCCTGCCATCTTGACCTCTCTGCCATGATGGATCACATCCTTGCACTGTGAGCTGAAACAGGTTCTTCCCTCAGAACCCGAGCCTTTTGCTTTTGTCAGGGTGTTTTATCACAGCTACTGGAGTTGTAAGACACAGCCCATCTCCAGAATATTTGCAGTTTCTTAGCCAGGACAGAAAGGAGAAAGCTACTAGGACAGAGCTGCTCTCCTGAAGCTGATCTTGAGCTCGGGAGGCAACCTTACAATGTGAGGGAGTTGATGAGGAGGGACCCCCAACAGTGGGAAAAAGAGAGAAGGAAGGGTTGGGGCGAGTAGAGCTAGTTAGTGCTACAGGAAACCAGGCTTAATTCTGCTCAGGACCTCTGTGACACCATGAAGTGTAGACCTTGCTGTCTAGATACTTTATCAGCCATTGATTAAGAGGTCATTGATTAGGAGGTGTCCCTGGGGACATTAATGTTCCTGTGTTTCATACCTCCCCAGTTTTAGACTGACTTCACCCTTCTTGTAGTCTGGGATTCCATCCATCCTTATTCTTGGGCACAGAGACTGCTGGGGAACCTGTCCTGAATCCCTGCCACTACTTATAAGTTGTTCTGTCAATGCCCAAATCCACCAAGCACTTGCTGAGTACTCCTGGTACTGGATTTACTAATTGACATTTTCAGAGAGAATTTCCTCATACAAGCAATAACAAAACATGTGGTTCTCACACTGTTGTCTTGATAAGTTATGCAGTGCATTCTCTCAGTGGCTATGACCCTTGCCTCCATTCCTAGCCAACATCTGGGTGTAACTTCTTGTTCCCATCAAAGGAATCAATCAGTCAGTCCTGGAACATCTTGTTACCATGCACAGTTCAGTTCTTAGGAAATGAGCTATTTTATTTAATGAAATGTTTGGTGTTCTGTGTGGCCCTTAAGAGCAGACATTTACTAAATAGTCCATTTATTGCTTGAATGGGGGGGGGGGAAGTCACCTGAATGTCGCCTTTTCCTTCCTTAAGTAGTGATTTGCGGTCACAAGCCCTCACATGTTATACCTATCCCTGCACTTTCCTTAACAATTAAAATCAGGAAATGCCTGTCATGAAGGCTTCCTTAGGCATTATTCTTAGGTACCTGGAGCATAGGAAGAATATAACCACCGTGTCTTCTAAGACAAGCCCCGCTCCAGTGTGAGGCTCTCATGTACCAGAGGACTGGGTCTCTGCTGGTACCGAGCCATTAGGGGTAGGGCATGACCTTTCGTCAATCACCCTGTACATAGTAATCACCCCAACCTCAGTGATTGGTTCACAAGAGCATGTATGACTAGTATAGTTCCTTGAGTGTAAGACCAGCCTGACAAAAAGATCTCACAGCAGAGAAAGATAGACAGGTCCAAAAGAATCCACGTGAGACAGCAGAGAGAGCCCACTCAACACTACTGCAGAAACTGTATTACTTCTCCAGATCTTCATTCTACAGATCGATACGTTGTCTTTGTTGTTGAAACAGTTTGTGTTACTTTCATCACTTAAAGCCTAAAATATCTTTATTGGAAAAAATAGTAGCTTGTACCTTTTTCTTCATCCAGTTTTGAATTGACCTTTCATTTCATTCTTAATTTTCCTTTCACCTCTCAGGGTTCCAACCCTGGATTCTATCACCTTGTACCCATTGGCTCAGCACCTCTCCAAAATGTGGTTCATTCTTGACCATGGAAAGATCTGATTGTTCAGCTTAATAAGACCTCCTTAGACATGGGAATTTACAAGATATGTAACCTGATACCAAATAGCATGTTTTGATTGTAAAATCCCAAATGGATGTTAAATTTATTTGCTTGTTTAATTCTATAAAAATAGCAAGAAATGTGGACAGAAAGTGTTTGATTTGACAATGGGCTCAATTCTAGAAGTAGCATTCAGAGTGGACGATTTTCCAAAAGACCAGTGGTTTTCAACCTGTGGGCTGTGATCTCTTTGGGGGCTGAAAGACACTTTCCCAGTGGTTGCACATCAGATATCCTGCATATCAAGTATTTGCATTATGATTCATAATAGTAGCAAAATTATAGTTATGAAGTAGCAATGAAACTAATTTTATGGCCGGGGTCATCCCAACATGAGGAGCTGTATTAAAGGGTCCCAGCATTAGGAAGGTTGAGAACCACTGTTCTAGCATTATGTTAGTTACTTTAGGTAACTGTGACCAAATTCCTGACAGAAGCAATTTAGTGGAGGAGACATCTATTGAAGAAGAGATCTGTTTGCCCCTTTGAGGGGACACAATGTATCACGGTAGCTGAGGCAGAGGGGAGAACATGAGGCAGCTTTGGGCCTTCCAGTCAACACATAGAAATGAGACAGAAGCAGATCTGAACCACAGCCCTGAAAGCCAGTCTCCCGTGCTCCACTCTAGGTAGCCCATGAGCTAGAGACCAGGTGTTCAAATACTTGTAACTATGAGGGACATTTCCATGTTCGAACCATGACAGCTGTGGCACTTGGAAAGGGTAACTTGCAGTAAGTCATGTTAGTGTCACCACCTTGCTCTGCTATCAAAGAGAGAGGTCATCTGTATCCATAAGAACCAGGTGAGTGCAAGTGTGTGCCAGGTGTACACTAGCAAGACTTCATCTGAGTCCAAAGAGCATCTTACACCAAACGAGAAAGCTGAAAACTCCAGAGATGAGGAGGGGGTTCTTAGTGCGGCAGGTTTGAAGATCCAGAGGAAGAAGGTAACAGGGCTTTTTGGAACTTTGTTCATCTGGAGACCCTGAGGAACAAGGTGGATTCTCATTGATTGGACAAGGTATAGTTGGAAATGGGCTGAAGCTAAGAAGTGCCTTACCACTACGTTATACCCTCAGCCATTTTAATGACTTTTATTTTAAGACAGGGATTCACTTAGTCACCTGGACTGGCCTCAATCCCACACTTCATCCCAGCCAGGCTTCGAACTTGGCAATCCTCCTGCCTCTGCTTCCTAAGTAGCTGGGATGATAGGTCTGTGTCTTTTGAATGCCATCTGTGCTGAGATTTCCAATCACAGCCAGAACTAGAATCCCTCTCTGGCATAGGAAGGCTTTGGTGGATTCATGAACATGTTAAATTTGTGATTTAAAACTTACATAATCCTCTCCTGACCTGATGCATATTTACACACAAGACTCATAATGGCTTCACCTAGTTCCACCACGGGATCCCCGACACCCCAAAGGTGTCAGACATTTCCACTCCGTTTTAACGGTATCAACACCGAGTCTCAGAGGAGCTACATCATGCAGGGAACTTTCCAAAGTCGCACATCTCCTGGTAGTGGAGTGAGGATTTTCACTCTCTCTGGCAGACATCAGGGACTCGCCTTCTTAATTAACCACCCCCGAAGCTTAGCCACCAGGGAAGGCAACACATGTACATTTTCGGCTCTTTCCTATTGATACTGTGTCAACAAAAGCATATGAAGCTTTAACTATATAAACACGCTAGCAAGATGTGAAGCATCAAATATTTAAAAGGGAGAATCTGGAATATAAGTAAACACATATGAGAGGCATTTTTCTCCCAGCTGCCTCAGGCAGAGGTTATTGCTTAGAGAGTTTGATGGACAGACAGAGAAGCAGAGCAGGATGGGAGGAACACCACCGATGATGTCCACCATGAGTGCCTGAGGTGGATTCTGACAAAGGCCCATCTTCCCTGGAATCTCTCCCGGCCTCAGTAGTTGGGTACGGTGAGCCCCACTGACACTGTTGCTCTGGTCTCCTCTTGCTGCTGTGGCTAAGCACTCTGACCAAAGGCATCCGGAGAGGAAACATTGGGCTTGGGTTAAGCTTTCAGGTCACAGTCCCCCACTGAGGGCTGAGGGAAGGAAGGGAGGGCAGGAACTCAAGGTGGGGATGTAAAGTCAGGTTGAAACTAGAGGGCCCTGCTGGCATTTCATTCACTCACTCAGGCCTAACCAGCTCTCCTGCACAGCCCAGGACCATCAGCCTACGGAGAGTGATGCCCACAGTGGGCCAAGCCCTCCCCCACTGATTGATTAGCATGACAGTCCCCTGTAGACATGTCCACAGGCCAGTCTTGCCTGGGCAATCCATCATTTGAGACTTTCCTGTCTGATGACTCTAAACTATATCATGTCAACAATCAGAGCTGACTGGGTCATCCATCTTGAAAATATAGCAAATAGCAAATTATGGCCAGCAATTGTGCTTACTACTCGCCTTGTGACTAGGAGGCATGGGTCAGTGAACAATTTTTGTCATCAAACACCATCATCCTAGCACTGATAAGTGGAAAGCTAAGACGTAATAGCACCTCACACTCACTGGGATGCTGGGTAGCGAAAAGACAGGGAATACGCGTTGACCAAGACATGGAGAGGTCAGAGCCCTGGTATATGCCTGTTGGGTGTGGAAAGTAGTGTAGCCACTTAAAAAATGGCCGGGTCCTCAGTCAGTATTTCCCCTTCAGGTTATATACCAAAAAGAGTTGGTCTCTGTCCTGTCGAATTGTCTGGTTGGGCCTCAGGGGGAGAGGATGCTTAGCCCTGCTGGGACTGTATGTCCCAGGGTGGGGCGGTACCCAAGCGGGGCTTCTTCTTCGCTCTGGAGAAGAGGAGGGGTAGTGGGGGAAGGGTTTCTAAGTGTGGGCCTGGGAGGAGAGGAGAAAGGAGGGCTGTGATTGGGATGTAAAGTGAATAAGTTAATGAAACGAAAGAATTGGAAGTAAGAACTCAAAAAGAGATTTGTACACCAACATGTACAGCAGTATCAGTCGTTGTAACCCAAATGTGGGAGGAGCACACAGGGCCCAGGATGCAGGGTGTCTGTGTATACAACTATATGTGAATGTTATCTTAAAAACTTGTGTGATCTAAGTATGTGTATTATAAACAAACATATCATATCGTATATTAGTGTGTTACAAAAGAATAAAACTGCGACACATACTATAAAAAAGTTATAGCATGTGTGTCGGAAGAACCCTGGGAGCACTATGTTAAGTGGAGCAAACCCTCTTAAAGGGCTAAGCACTCTGTGGTCCTGCTGACACGGGTACCTAAAGAGGGCAAGGCCGCTGAGAAACAGTCTGGGTAACACTGGACTGCGACGAGGACCCCAGGGAGCTGCTAATGGGTGCGAGGATGGTTTTCACAAGACAGTTTTAGGGATAGAGGGTGGTAGTGGTAATGCACAGGATCAGGCATGGTGAACTAACTCACCGCCGCTGATCCGCACACCAGACCCTTGGATGCAAACGATACACCTCGGTTTTGCGTGTCAATTGCAGCRTGCTTTTAAAACATTAGGTGTATATCAGCCAAGGCCTGTCAGGGAACCACACAGCACTACTGGTCACGAAGGAGGTGGCCCCCAGGGTGGAGCGACCACCCGGAGTGAAGTCCATAAACAGGTTCCAGAATCTCGACACGCAGGGATGGAGGACTGCTGTCCAGGGAGTGGCACCTGCAGCCCATGTGACAGGAGGCACAGCCAAAGGGGATATGAACCATGGCAGGTGCTGGAGAGCAGCAATAGGGAGAACAGCCTGTGGTCACCCACTACTGCCTCCCATGGACTGAAGCCACTGCAGGGGAGTGAGCAGAGAACTGAGAGAGGACAAAAACCAGCCGACAGCCAGCGGGGCATGAGAGCGCCTGAGATCAAGAAGGTCATACCCCAGCACAACAGGCTGTGAACAACTGCTTTCCCGCTCATTAACAAAGCTTCTGCACGTTTCTGGGCACCTCACTGTCACCATACATATGACGTGTTTAGAAAAGAGAGTTTTAGCAGCCTCTCTCTACCGAATTTCAGTCACCAGAATGCTCAGCAATACCGATTGCTATCAATTTAATTTACTTCTGTAGGTCATATAGAGAAAAACACTCAGGTTTAGCTTTAGGCATTGGTCAGTGCTCAGAATATGCCTCTTGGAAGGCCAACTGATGGTCATCTGGGAGAAATGGCAGTGTTGAGTTTCATTTGTTTTCTGCTTTGAAAAGAGTAGCTCAGATGAAACCACTTGGCTGCTCTAAAATAGCGCAGAATTCAATCCATTCGTCTGTGGCTCTTCCTCCCTTCCCTCCCCTTGTCCCACACCCAGCTTCACGGTGTTTGCTCTTTGTTCTCCCGCCTCGGTCCCCTCAGTGCACTTGAATATAATCTCTGTAAGAACCACGCGTGTTCATCTCTGTGCACACTCAAGTGGGTGCAGATACTGATGAGTACCTGCCGTAGTCTCTCCACCTTACTATGTCTGAGTCAGGGTCTCTGGACCAGCTGGGACATCCCCATTCADCTAGGCTGGCTGGTTAGTGAGTCCCTCATGTCTCCACCCCAAGACATGCTGGGATTGCGGGCATGCCACACCTGGCTTCTTTAATACAGATTCTGGGGATGGAAGGCGGTTCTTCATGGTTGCATGTAAACACTTGATCACGTGAATGATCTCCCCAGCCCTGACTTAGGATAATTTTTCTATTATTTTAGTATGTGCTTATAAACCAAAGAGGACAGAATATAGCATATATGGTATGTACATATATTTGATAGTCAATACACATATATGTGTGGGTACACTTGAGTCTTCATCACTAAAAGCATAAGTAAATGGACACATACATTATTTAATGAACTCGAATGAAGAAGTTTCGGTATGTGTTCGGGAAGAAGGAGACAGAGGAAACAAGAGCCAGAGACCCACATGAGCTGTTCAGCCTCAGAGATGGCGGCAATGCTAACAGTGTAAACACCACAGGGAAGGGGAAACATTTTAAATTAGGAGTGCAGAAATGGCCTCCGAAAAGACTCAAAGATTAGAGTTCAAACTTCGCAAGTTGAGCTGTGGAGATGGCACGGTGAGAAACATGTTTGGTGCCCAAGCATGAAGATCCAAGCTCAGATTCCCAGTGGCTCCATCAAAGCTAGCCACTATCAAAGGTATCTGTAGTACTTGTGCTGGGACACAGAGCCAGGTGGATCCCAGGGGTCCGCCTGCCATCCAGTCCATCCAGACTAGCAGGCTCCAGGTTCACTGAGAGACTCTGTCTCAAAATTAAGGTGGAGACCGATGGAGGAAAATATCTCAATAGCAGCTTCTGGCCT
>BDUI01000229.1:292414-303501 GCA_002335545.1 Apodemus speciosus
AAACCAAACCCCAAACCAAAACAACAACAACAACAACAACAACAACAAAATTCTGTAAGTAAGAGACCTGCAAATCCTTGAAAGTTGTCCTTGATTTAAAACACCTGACCTCAAAACGTTCTCACCAAATTTTCCAAGGGCACTGAGTATCTTTTCCCTGATTTTAAACATCTTTAGAAATGTTCTGTTTGTACCAGATAACTCTTTAATTGTTGTTAATGAAACTTTGAAAAAAAAACTTATTTGTATAATGTATTGTTTTTTATTCCCTGTGTTAAAAAGTTACTCATGCAAATGCGCAAATCTTTCTCCTGACCCCATATGGGTACCGGGGATATTTCTTGTTACCTCATCGTCCTCTTCACAGCATCTTCTCATTTTCTGCCTCCGCTGCCGCTGCCCGCCCCTTGCTTTGCCTCCAGGTATGAAGTGGCACGGGGCAGCTCCTTGTTTTGCTCTATTCTGACAAAGGCCTTGGTGAGCAGGTCACACTGTCCCTTCTTGTGACCTTGGCCTAGAGGATCTCAGAACCATGCTGCCGACAGTGCTTGGCTGATGAAAATGAGTCCACTTCTTCCTTCAGCTACATCCGACCAGCGACACAGTCTAAAGGACACCCTTCAGGACAATGTTGTAGCAAATCTATTGTCCTGTTGGTCTTTTAGAAAGTCTTTCAATTTGAAATTATTTTAGACTTGCAGGAAAGTTTTAAAAGTAGAGTGTCATGTAAGCATTTTGCTCAGATTCTTCTAGCTTTAATATTTTAATATATAGTATCAGTATTCCACAAAGTATGGGTGGTGCACATCACAGTGAAGAAAGCACCTTTTGAATAATTACGAGCTTGCCCCTAAACTCCCGGTGAGTGAGCACGCACCGTATCAGTGTTTTATATCCTATCCTCACAGGCTAAGGGCCTTTCTCTACATCTGGAAGCCCAAAGAGGATTTCTAGGGCTCAAGTTAACTGCCTGCCTGCTTCCTGCCCTCTGGTAAGATGGAACAGCCTGCCGAGTACAAAGTTGGAGATCCCTCAGGTACTGTCTCAGGTGTGGTGATCCCATGTGTGTGAAGACTTTGGCAGGGCCGGAGTGGTGTTGACTGCAGGAGCGAAGCCTTTGCCTTTCACTGTAATCCAAAGCACTTCTGCTTTGGTTAGGAGAACATTCACCAGCACAGAATGCAGTGGTATCCCAAGAAGCAAGCCAAGGGGAAGGCTGGTGAATTAATCAAGGCAGCCTCGTAGGCCCTTGACCCTTGAGTGACATTTTGGCATGAGAAACCAGAGGCCTTTAAATGGTTTACTATTAGCCAGACTCTGATTTCTGGCCCAATTTTCTGGGGGAAAATTGTTTTTATTGGTGTTGTTTGAGAAGTCAGAGAGGCCTGAGTTGGGTCTTGGTTCCAGATTTCTCTCACTTCTTACAGTAGGCCTTAACCTCCCCATCCTGATCTTTGCGGCTTCAAAGGAGGTGTTGTGATCATAGCGTCAGCCACCAACGATTATTGTGTGGTTTGAAGGATAGAAGCCACCCAAAATTTTGACTCACAACTTTCTAGGTGACAATGATCAGCATTGTTAACAATAGTGTTTGACCAATATAATTACTAGGGTCCAAAGTTTGAAAAGGGAGATGAGCTGAGAATTTAAGTTCCCTTACCCGTGGTCTCTGGGGAAGGTGAGAACACAGATGGACATATTATTCAGCAGTCAAACCAAGTTGGTACCCTCTGACCTGCTTTTATCCTTTGGGCTGTAGGGTATGTGCTAAGACATGTTAGTTCTAGCAGTCAACTTGACACCACCTAGGCTTGCCTGGTAGAAGAGTCTTACTGAGGAATTAATTAGATCAGGATGGACTCAGGTGTAGGCCTTGGGGAGGGCAGATTGTCTTGATTGGTAACTGATCTAGGAAGATGGAGCCATTGTGGGCAGCACCATTCCCTAGGCAGTGGGTCCTGAACAGTATTAGAACAGGGCTAGCCAAGAGCAAGCAAGGATGTACTCTTGACTGCTCTGAGTTCCTGCTTTGGTCATCCCCAAATGATGGGCATGAAACCATCAACCACATAGACCCTCTCCTCTCTGGACTTTTTGTGTTGGGGTATCCATCGCCGCTACAGAACAGAAACTAATTCTAGTGTCCAGGTRTTGTTGTGGTAGGTAAGTTAGTAAAGAGTTACTCTCACTTGTCAATAGCTGCTTCCCTGTCCTGTCACCAGGGCTAAGCCAGGACAGAATTCCTTACTCTGTTCCAGCTTTAGACTCAGGGCTGTATGTCACATGCCAGTTAATCTGGTGGATTTCTCTGCATGTATGTGTCTTTGAAGGAATAGGTAGTAAATTTTATAGGCTTACAAATTAATAGTTTAATAATTTTTAAAAATGTTACATTTCTCTGGTTGAGGACAAGAGAAATAATATTTAGTTGGATCAAAAATATGTTGGGCTGTAAGGTAATCAGAAAATCAGAAAAAATGATAAACTCTGTTTGGCTAAATTGAGTTGATCTTTTGTGTGAACTAGAAAATGATGGAAGCCATCCCGGTAGCACTGGCATGAAATAACCTGGCCTTTGCTTCTATGCCATTGTGTGCTGTGACAAACTTCCCAAGAGAAACGGAGGGGCAGGGACTTATTTTGGCTCACACTTTCAGAGGTGTCTCTCCATCATGGCAGACAAAGGAATGGCAGAATAGCTCAGCCATGGCGGCCAGGAAGTAGAGAAAAGGGAGAAATCAGGATGGTAACAAGGAATGCATGATCACTGCAGACACATCCCAGTGACTTACTTCCTTCAAAGGCACTACCACTCCACAGTTCACCACCACCCTAAAGTGCCACCACATTATGAATCCCTCAAAGCATGAATCTACTGACTAGGATGGGAACTGTGTAGCAGTTGTCTCTGGAAACGGCCTCACAGGCACACTGTTTCCTCTCAGTAATTACTTGATTCCTAGGAAACCCAGAAATTCTTTTATTAGACCAAGGAAATAGATATTAGTGGACAAAACACCATCATTATTTCTTTCGGGGAGAATGAAGGAGAAAAGGAGAGAAGGTGTGATTCAGTCAGGAATATCAAACTTCTAGTAAAATTGTATTCGTGATCACTTAAAAGTGCAGCTTCTTGCTTACATATATATACAAGAAGTATACAAGTGTATACATGTATACTGGTCCTTTTAGTGAGTATGCATGTATTGTGTGCACATGTATATGTGTGTATGAGTATGTGTGTGCCTGACCAGAGGAAGAGTTAGGAGTCCTCTTGTCTCTCTCACTTTCCACAGTATTCCCTTATGACCACATTTCACGCTGAACCTCAAACTCTTATCTGTCGAGGCTGTCTGGCCAGTGGACTCCTGGCATTTGCCTGTCTCGGCCTGCCAACGCTGGAGTTACAGGCATGTGCACATAAGCCTGGCTTTTGTGTGTGCTAGGTATTCGAACCCAGGTCCTGGTGCTTACGTACATACACGGAGTGCATATATGCAGCTGTGCTCTTATCCATTACTATCTCCCCTGGCCAACTCTTCCTTTTGACTCTTAGTTCTTATGTCACAGAATCAGGAAGCTAGGTTGGAAGGCGCGCATTGCTGGGCCTGTTCCTCCGCCCTTTCTTCCTATTCCGTGTTCACAGGGAGAAAATCGGCATCCCCTGACCAGTGCTTTAGCAAACGACAGAGCCAATGCTTGCCAACCCTAACCTAGGACAAACTCTCAGATGGCCTGAGTTAAAAGTCCTTCTCTTCTCAGGGAGTTCTAGTTTCGTGAGTTCTGAGTGGTTATATGAAATACTTAGGATCTGCTTCAGGTATAGAATTATTAAGATTTTTTTCTTTTTATTTGTAAACTGGGATTAGCACACACATCCGTTGAGCAGATGATCTGAGAATGAATGTAGTTGCGACCTAGTCAGTTCAAATACAGACCTTTAATAGTACCTGTGTCCACTGAGATTCAGCTTGTTTTTGTCTGCTGGAAAATTAAAGCAAATTGATTCTTTGTTTCCGTTCCTAAAATGTTTTCTAATGTGCAGCTACGTGTTTCAAGACATTTCTGTCCTCACGCTCTGCCATGGGCAATGTTAGTTCTCAGGGGTGTGTGTGTGTGTGTGTGTGTGTGTGTGTGTGTGTGTTTGGAGGTCCGAGGACAACCTCAGTGTCAGGAGTCAGTTGTCACATTGCTTAGATAGGGTCTTGTTCTCCACTGCATACAGCAGGCCATCCACCCACCGTCTCCCGCCACTCCCCCAGGGCCACAGGGTTGCACAGACTTCGGTACTACACATCTAGCTTTCAAGTGGCTTCTAGGGATTTGAACTCAGGTCCTCATACTTGTGCCACAAGTGTGTTTCCCCACCGAGCCCTCATCATGGCCATCTCATAGCAAGTGCTCAGTAACCAGTGGTTCTGCCGATTTCTGTTCTGCCAGTATCTACGGGCACTTCTATTAGACACCAGGATTGGGGTCACAGATGTGAGAGTTGAAGGTCTGTGGAGGCCAGGGACAAGGTAGCAAGGATCTATAAGACAGGAGGGTATGTGCCACGGAGAAGGAAGGGGTGCTGCTCCCCTGCATGGAGTCTATAAGGAAAGGATTCAGAGTAGGAAGACAGGCTCAGAAGCTCGGCATAGGATCCAGTGAAGGGAATGACAAGATGCAAGCAGGGAGGGCCGTGGGATGCTGGGACAGCAGTTGATAGCGTTAGCTGGGAGGAGGGGCAGACGTGCTCCCCAGGAGAGCCTCGGGTGCCAAGATGGCACTCAAGCCACATCTTGCAGGGATCAAGATGAACGCAGAGCTTCTAGGCTGAAAGACAAAGCGTAATGCCCAAATGTGTTTCCCTTACTTGGGAAGTCCACACTAATAGTCAGAAAGGGCAGCTCACAAGTATCCCAAAGATCTTGTCTTTGGGATCTGCTGCCCTCTTCTGGCCTCTGCGGGCATAGCACACACGTGGTGCAGAGCCATATGGGATGGCAAAACACTCATAAAACTCATAAAATATAAAAAAATAAAAAAATAAAAAAAACCTTTTAAAAATGTAGCCCATGGCATGAGACTGTGACACAGGGCCGGTGCGTGCCCACTTTCCTTTTCTCCCCAAATGTTCAAAGCAGCCCTGCCCCTCCCCCACAGTACTGTCTGCACCTCTCCCCTCCCCAGTCTCACTCCTCTTTTTTTTTTTTACTATTTTTCTCTGTCCTTCAGTTTATTAAGTCATAATTTACAAGCAGGAAAACTCTTTTAACATGGAGAGTTCAATAAGTTTTGAAATTCTGCGTGGCCTGCGTACTCACCAGCAGGACCAGGGTGTCCGTGTCACCCCCAGCTCGTTCCCAAGCACACGGTTCCCTAGGCACTGTCCCACTTCCAGTTTGAGGAGTCGTCGAAGAAGCCCCCATTGCTAGAGGGGCTGCACTAGCTCTCTGGGGATGGCCACTCACACTTCCCAGTGGAGCCTCACTTCCCTGAAGAGATAGACAGTCACACTTGCTGGAGGGGTGCTGTGTCCTTCAAGGTGCTTCAAAGTTCCTGGAAGCCAAGGTGACCGACTATAGGGTTAAAAAATGAGTGAAAACCTTGGGCACCTTTGGGGGGGTGGGTAGAAGAGGGTCCTTTAAAAGCTGACAGCAAGCCATCTTCATCTTTCTGTGTGCTTGCTTTGTGGCCTGGACATGTCTGGTGAAAGCCTGTTCCCATCCTTGGCCTGTTCTCAGGGGCAGGGTTGTATTCTCCTTGACACCATCTGTCATCTTCACTTAGGGTTGGATTTCAGAAACCCAATGGAAGCCCGGGGAGCTTCCAAAGCAGCAGACATCTCCAGCGTCCTTTTCTGAGGCTCCGCCCACATTTATTGGGCATTTACCGTGTTACTCACAAAGCAAGGTGGACTCACGTCGGCTGATCTCATCTCAAGCTGCCCAGTAATCCCGAGGAGTAACGGGTACTGACCAGGCGTCACACGGTCGCTGTACAGCAGAGGGAGATGTGCAGTTTAAGTGCGCAGTCTCCTCTACCTCTGCAGGTGGGACTCGCAGCTGGGTTAGTGTCTTGGCCGTGTGACTGCCACGGCCGCCATCATCCTCCTCTCTGTCCACGTCATTGTGCCTCCCCTTGCTGTTCTTAAAGCAGCCGTCAGGTAAAATAGCTCGGCTGCCATCGACACGCAAACCCCAGCAGAGCAGGACGCTCCACCCTTCACTCTATCCACCTCAGAAGTTAGCACACTGGGAGTCCTCCAGAGAACTAGACGGTCTGAGGTGTTCCTTTACACACTGCTCTCCAAGGACGTCCATCTCTGTCAGCTTAAGTTGCACTGCCGTGGTTCCCCAGGGGGCTGCCCCAGGGCGAGCCAACCCTTCCTTGTTAGAGCCGGCTTAAACCTCCTTCTCCCTCCTGGAGGCTGTGGAAACCTTTAGCAAGTCATCGCAACACTTTCCTTTGGATACCTTCTCCTACCTACTGCTAGGACTTTTAATTAATTAATTTAGGTGTGTATGCTTCAAATGTCTAAATGAAACGTTTCTGAAACGTAACACGTGAAAATATCAGATGGATCAATAAGAGTGCAAACAGTTCATTTCCCCCTTAAAATTCTCCAAAGAGTTGGATAGACTGTCATGGCAGAAACACAGAAACTGAGAGGGGGCTCCCGAGAGGATGAACTGCAGCAACATGAGGGTGATGCCCACAGAGGCCAGAAGAGGGCGTGCGATCCCCTGGAGCGGCCCAATGTGGGTGCTAGAAATGGAGCACAGGTCCTCTGCAAGGGCAGCAAGAGGTTTAGACTGCAGAGCCATCTCTCCAGTAAGGATATTAATTAACTGGGATGTGGAGAGGTCTCAGCTCAGTCAGTGACATGCCTGCCTGAAGCATGAGGTCCTGAGTTCAGACCTCCAGCACCCACATAAAAAGCCAGTGTGGCAGTGCATGCCTGTCACTCCAGTGCTAGGGAAGCAGACACAGAGGATGCTCAGAGCTGACTAGGCGGCTGGTCTAGCCAGTCTGTCAGTATTGGGTTCCACGAGAGACCCTGTCTCAAAATAGAAGATTGGGGGCGGATAGCAGTGGACACCTGGTGCACCCACGTGCACACAAAGACTACATACAACACTTGTACTTGCAAACTAAATAAAATAGAGAAGAAATGACGACAGTGGTGTGTGTATTAAATTACCAAGACGAGGAACAGACCATTCCAGTTGACCAGGGGGCTCTTGTTGAGCAGTGCCTTCCAAGTCTCCGAATCTTCAACTCCAATTTAACCAGAGCAGTTGGTCATCCCACTCACAGGACATCTGCTAAGTATCTAGACCCTTGAGGTTCTCAGAGTATTAGAGCTGTCAATACTGAAAGTGTTTTGAGGTGTTGAATCCATGAGTCTGAAAATGACTCACTCCTTTAGAGCTGATGTCCTTGGAACAATGGACTTTAAAGTCATTAGAGAAAAAGGCCTCTGGATTTGAAGGAGATGAGCAGGACCAAGAGGCCACCACAGATCCCAAGCTAGTTCTCTAAGCTCTACACTCTAGTCAGTGTGTTGGAACACTAGCTGAGTAGGTCTCCCTGGCTACCCAAGGGGAGGCTTCTGGAGGATTTCTTCCCTGGCAAGACACGAGTCACCTGGATAGGAAATTGTTGGTAGGCTTGGGGTCATAAAGGACCATGGCGACCTCAGTGGGAGAGGCCTTCTGGAAGCAGAGCGCGACCTTGACAGTGTGAACCAACCTACCTAACTTCCTTCCTACTTCCTTCCCTCCTTCCCTCCCTCTTCCTCCTTCTCCACCTCTTCTTCCTTGTCCTCTTCCTCCTTCTCGTCTTCCTCTTCTTCCTCCTCCTTCTTCTTTTTCTTCTTCTTCTTCTTCTTCTTCTTCTTCTTCTTCTTCTTCTTCTTCTTCTTCTTCTTCTTCTTCTTNTCTCTCTCTCTCTCTCTCTCTCTCTCTCTCTCTCTCTCTCTCTCTCTCTCATTGTGAACTATTGGATGAGCCCTTGGAATCCTAAACCATAAAAGGCAAATGGTATTTTTATGCTTCTAACTATGATCTGGGATAGGAGCTTAAATCCAACCATTACCTCCCCAGCAAGGCCTTTCATCAACCCTAAGGTGAGTGTGTTGTGTTTGTTGGGCATATCGTATGTCTCTCTGGTTTCGTTGTTTAAGTGAGTGTGCTCTTGTAAAAATTTTTTTCCTTGATACCACTGAAGTCATTGAACAAAAACAACATGAGCAAAAACCCAGAATCACTGTTGAACTTTAGAGGCTGGATGAAAGGGTAAATGGGGGCACGTGGCCATTCCTGGGAAGGGTGTCCTGGGACARTGCTGTCTGGACCGGGTCTGCAGCAGTCCTCCAGGGACATTCTCACCTGTCCCTGACAGCGTGCCTCCACCTTGCTGTCTTCATCGCTGTCTGGGTAGTAGACGTCACAGTGTGGTAGTTCTCCTCACTGGTTCTGGGGCACTGTGTTCACCTGTGGTGTTCCTTTGTCTCCTCTGTTCTTCACTTCCATTTTCCCTGAATAATTTCTTGCCAGCCTTCAGAATTTACTTCAGCATCTCAAGGAAGGTTTTCCTCATTTTAACCTGTTTGCCCTAATAGAAGTCAAGTCCCTGATGACATGACTTCATACATTCTCAACTGTGTGATCAATTTATTTCAGTCTGGTCTTRTTTTCTCAGATCTTTCTCTAACCATAGTATATCACACATAGTTCTCTCTCTCCCCCTCCCTGCCTTGTGTGTACATGCATGTTTGTGTGTGTGTGTGTGTGTGTGTAAAATTATTTTGAGATGGGGTCTCTGTGTATAATCCATGCTGGCTCAAAATTGTTACCTAGCTGGGGCTAGCCTTGAACTCCTGATCATCCTAGCTCTACCTTCCAATTGTTAAGATTACAGGCATACACCACCATTTTGGGTTCATGCACTTCTGGGAAATTGAGCCCATGGCCTTATGTGTGCTAGGTAATGTACAAACTAACGATATAACTGCTCAGTGGTATGGTTAAAGGGAAGGGTTTTTTGTAGATTCGAGAGAGAACATCCGGAGGCATCTGGAAGTGTGTAGAGCAGAGAAAGGAGACTGGATGTGGCCAGCAGACTGGACCTGGCCATGATGAAAGCAGAAATAGAGTGGGAAGGAGGGAAGCGAGGGGAGGAGAACAGAGTAGGAGGGAGATCAAGACGAGGGGGGGGAGAGGAGGGCTGAAATAGCAGGAAGATAAGGAGGGTGCAGAGTTGGGAGAAGGATGCCTGTTAGCTGGGGGTGGATGAACTGAGAAGAGCCAGGATAGACTTTGAAGTGAGGAATGGTACATATGCATGGTACAGGGGAAGCCGGGGCCAGCACTCACTTTACTGTGTGATGGGCACCTCAGAGAGCCATTTGTCCCTCTGCCTTTTGGAATTTGGGGAAGCAGTGTTTCCTTTGCATCTAGCAGGTAACCACCCTAGCAACTGGCTACATATCCAGCACCTTTCTAATGGATGTTTAACCTAAAAGGCTGAGTGAAAATAATCATGATGACTGGCCAATTGTATATGTTATTCTGCTTTCTGGTCTAGACTGGTCCGTGTTCTCACTCATCAACATAATGCATAAGTATAAATAAATAAAGCAAATGTACACGAACTTGGCAGCTAAGTGGCCCTCTGGGTGACTCTGGGTGCGCACTCAGAGTCCCACTGTATTTATGCCGAGGCATCAGAGCAGAGCAGGGAGGGACAGCTGAAGTGGCCTTGTACTTCCTGACCTTGGGACCTGATGTCTTCCTCAGCATCTTTCTGTTTTCTCCAGTGCGCTGTCTTTCTGCAGCACTGGCTTTGGGAAACACGTAGTGTCACCAACCCCACTTCCTGTGTGGATGTTAGACATCATAAATCAAGCACATTGTTCCTTCCGAGTGACATCAGCTCAGCCGTGGAGCAAGCATTCGCTGGCATCCGTTGGAGGCCGCACGCACTTTGAAGCTTTGAGCTTTTGTGACCGTGCCTTTCCACCAAACACCCAGTGCTCAAGCCCCCTCCTCTGTTCCTATCCTCCTTCACCACGGCAGCCAGCAGACCGGTGCAGCCGTGTAAATGCAACGGCACAAACACGTTCAACGGAGAGACGTTTACGGTTTTCTGGGATTGGCTTGCCGCAGGTTCTTGCTATATTACTTCCAAATTGTTTCTGAACTGCCAGTATTGTTGTGCCGGGAGGCCTGCTTAGAGCGAGATCTCACTCAAGAACTTACAGTTTGCTTACAGTGCTGCTTAGTTGTCTCACTGAATTGCAGTGTATGTCCTTGACCACTGGAAAATACTCTTGGTGAAGTTGCTCCGGAGAGCTTTCCTCACACCCAAGTTCAAAGCCGATATTAGCGGGTGGTTGAGCCACAGCCTGAAGCATCGTTGACATCCGCTCTTAGCCATTTACTAATGACTGTCTTCACACTGGGGGATGGCTCTGATGGCACTTACTGTCCAGAGTGCACAGGCAGGAAAAGTTAACATCATCAGTGTATCCACAGCAGTGGGGATTGGGGGGACCAATGAATCACATAATAGACACGGTCCTGAAGTCACACACTTAAGGTGTTCTCTTCTTACATTACCTCACACGATAAAATTCTCAGTGTGGTCTGATCACCAGTGGCTTTGGCTACGGCAAGAGAGGATATGAAATTCACTTCCTGATAACCCCAAGGTACTTTTCCCAGCCCCCCTTGCGTTCATTTCTTCCTTYCCTCCCGCTCTCATTCGTGAGGGAGAAGAGTAATCTCTCTCACATAGGAGGAAGAATTGGGGAATTAGTTCTCAGGATCATTGCCTGGGACTTGCTACGTCTTTGTCTAGCACGCCATATGACTGTCAGGAAGAAAAGAGATAAAAAGGGGACCCCAGGGTRGATTTGGTGAATTTCTTCCCTGTTAACCAGGATGAAAATGTGAAGGACACCTCGAAGTGGTCTGAAACTCTTTAATTTACACATTCCATTAGCTGGGAACCCCTCAGCACGACAGGCAATGTGCGTGTGCAGCAAGGCCTGGAATACAATGGAGCCCCAAGCACAATCTTTCCTCACCCCAGTG
>BDUI01000230.1:22439-46000 GCA_002335545.1 Apodemus speciosus
AATGAAGCTTTTAATGCTCAGAGAATTGACAGTTTCAGATTCATGTCCAGTGTTTCTCAATTGTATTAGCTGTGTCAACTGTTGAAATACAAAAGTGACATGGTGACAATATGAAAAGAACTTTGTTTTACTGTGTGCAATATATTTGTCAGAGTGCTATCAGGGATAGCTTTTATGTATCCATAGTCTGATCCTGTGATGAAGCTATAAAATATTATTAATTTAACGAAAGGGCAACATAAATCAATTTTCAGCTCAAGCATTACATGAATTTCCCTAAATTGGAAGAAAAACAGACCTGTTTTTTGTTTCTGCTTTATTAAGAGATAATAAAATTATAATTAACAGTAGTTCTTTCACATTGGGAACAAAACCGAATAAATTATGCCTTCCTACATTTCCCATGATACTATGTTTCTGTGAAAGATTCCTCAGATCTCAGAGGTAGTATGGGTTTATGTGAGCACTTCTGAGCATATTATATCCCCAATCTCAATTAACTTTTCTCTTGCTCATTCTAAAGAAGTATGAAAATGYTTGGCTCTGAGAAGATACATTAAGGATTGGATCCATTCTTTTGATTTAATTCACAAATACCATTTTCCCTTTGAAACACAGCTGTTTGCAAATGTTCATACTTTTCTGTAAAACATCGAAGTTTTTAATTTTCTGTCATTTCTGAAAGGGAAAGTCAAGGATTTAAGAGGAAAGCTAATTAAACATAATTGAACATTAACTGAAACAGGCTTGTAACATAGTAATTARATTTACGAAAATCCCTGTTTGTCCTCTGATTATCAATTAGGTAATCAAATAATTTCATGTATGAAGAGAAATTATTTTGCAAAGGAAGTATCTGCAACAGTGATGCGTAGCAATAAACTGATGGAAAGTTTGGTTAGCAGTGTCCTAGGGTGATGACTGGTGAATATTGTCCAGGAGCTTCTTCATTATTCCCATCTTGTTTAGCCACTTGTGTCTAATTTTTAATGTATGGTACATGAAGTAGACATTTGGTAAACATTCCATTACAGAGACTAGCATCTCAAGTTCTTATATTTGTGTTTATTTTCATTTTCCGTGTGGTATGCCTCTACTGRAAGCATCATAAYTTATATAAATAACAAGTACAAATGCCAAGAAACAGCAGACAACTGTGTAGTAATACCATGAAACATACAGTCTTTCATAGTATAACAAGAATGAGAGCTTTTCTTTTGATTTGAGATTCGGTGATTGACATTTACATTGTTTTGTCTTAAAAATATTATAGCAGAAGAAAGTGAAAAGAAAAAAGCTGTAAATAAAAGTGGCTGTCCTTCACTTCCACTCATTYAATTTTGATAGGAAAGCAGCCACCAACCAAAGAGCATACAAGGGGCTCGTTCTATAGAGACTTGATGCTGCAGGGAAGGGGGATGCTGGGAAGAGGCAAGGTGAGGGTAGATGGGTAGGTGACAGGGGTGAGTAGATGGGTGGGTCAGGGAGTACCCTCTCAGAGGCAAAAGGGAGAGGGTGAAAAATTCTTAGAGTGGGGACCATGAATGGGGACAACATTTGGAATGTAAATAAACAAAATAATTTAATAATAAAAATGTAAGAAATTATAAAACAAAAAGAGAGAGAAAGAAAATGACACATAAAGTTTAGATGCCTCAGAAAATTATAAATTAGTTGTTGACCTTCCCTAAAACACTAATATGATCTCCTTCACTGAGTGCTTGGAAACAGGTAATCATGATATTTTTTTAAGACCAGATAAAAAGTTAAATAAACAAATGAACAAAAAATACAGGCRACTAAGCAGACAAGGCATCAAATGAATAGCCTTGACATGGAGATACATCTCTGCAAAGAGATGTATCAGTGACTTACACAAGAGAAAGCAGAAACTTTCTTCTCTGTTTTATAGTGCCATGGGCCAAGCATAAGGCAAGACCAGGGCAGTCCTTGGTCTATACGGTACATTTGAGTCTGCCACTCAGGGTGTTGGAATTGTGTAGTTGTTTATGATCAATCACATAAGTAAGATAGTCATTATTAATTCAGCTATCATATTGGTAAGAGAGTCAAACTTTTATGAATCTTGAAAGTAGACTATTTCTAGCCAAATTTAGTCCAATGCAAACTTATTCAAACCTTCTGCTCAGTATTGTGAATGACGTTTACTTATTCAGATGTTTACTTGCATTATCTCCAAGAGGATGAAATTATACTAGATTGTATTCCTGTTTTAGTAATAAGTCCTCAGAGATAGGTAATTACTAACATTATAAAACACAGTACCGACTGCCATATAAACTACTTCTACCTTTAAAAAAATGTTTTACAGAGATTTTTAAGAACCTCCTTTTTTATTTATCCTCTTTCTAAGATGTCTCTGATACACTTATTCAATAAAAGAGATGAAAAATTAACAGATACAAAAAAGTGACCCATATTAGAATTTTCAAGTCTTTCTAGAAAATGACTTAACTTTTCTCCACAGCTTCTTTCTCAGCAGTGTTATTTTGCCTTTCTACAAACATATCCTGGTAGACATTTTAACAAAATCACTAGAGTTTATAGAACAATTTCATCCATGATATGAATTCAACCCATATCTAAGACCAGTATTTCTTCACTGTACCTATATATATAATCCAGTTCAAATGTTACATGTAAGGGCATGCTTACTTCACTGTTATTTTAAATATAATATAAATCATAAACATTAAATCTAAAGTAAAATTGATCCACATGAGTTATTTTATTGGAACTATCCTGGCTAAGTCATAGTTTATATGTGGGAGGGCTACCTTCCCAAAAGAAAAACAAGATAAGCATGCTCATTTAGTATAACTGCATAGAAAGACAGGCTTCCTTCGGTGAATTAGTGTCATTCTCCAATGCCATTACAGTCAGTGTATTAGTCCTGTTCTTTATGGAGAGGACTTTGGAGACACCTATCCCCTTTGGCTCTTACAATATTTTCACTTGCTCTTCTGCACTGAGCCTTGAGGAGAGGGGCTTGATCCAGATATCCCACTTAGGGATGCTACATATATGAATGCACAGACTGTGGCAGCATGCACAAGGCCCATACAGACTCAAAACTAACAAAAATCCTGGAATGGAGAAGTGAACCCAAAGTCCCAATGCTAATGAAGAATCTGTTTGCAATGGATACCTACTGATAAAGGAAATATCATTTTTTACCAATAAATCTTTTCAAGCACTTTGAGGAGACCGAAGAGGCAAGTGCCTTATTTTTATTCATTAGAAACATCTCATATAGGTATTTCTCTAAAAGTTTGTGGGTTTGCTATAATAGGCCTTTGTCAGATTTTCAATGGTTAGTTACTCCAAGTCTGTGTATAATAGTTAAATGATTGAATCTGACCTTAGATGTCACATATTTTCAAAACAGTGTGGATGATGGCCTGTCATTTTCATGGATTCTGTATAAAATGTACACACAGTTTGATGCTTTGTGAGAAGGAATAACATAGGCTGAGAGAAATGGTATAGATTTTAAAATGTTGTTTTCGTGTAATACAGTCTGACTGGTGTGAATAATACATGAGTTTGTTTTAGAAATGGATTCTTCAGTATTACTGAGTCTTATTTAGGATTTGGTTCTCATTCTTAATGGACAAGAAGGCTGCTACCATTTGAGGGCATACATAGATGAGACAGCTAGGGAAGATTATAGACAAGGTAATCTTTAAACTTCCTAAGCATTGCATTTTACCCTGTTTTCCCAAGAACTATATATTCATGGCTATAAGTGAAACTGCTAATTGATTGTGATTTTAGATACAGAAGTGGTAAACATTATAAATTCTCAACTCTTTACTACAAGGAATGATTTCCATGAAAATAAATACTGTGATCTCAAATAATATTTTATGACACTCTTTTAGGTATTCCCCAAATTTCTCACAATCATTAGTGTGTCTCCATCAATGAGAGTCTTTCAATGTTTCATTTGTCACTTGTTTCTTTTGCTCCAGTGCCTAGGCGTTCTCTTTTCTTTCCCTCGCCATTATAATTGGGACCAACTTGGAAACCTCCAACAGAAGGGTCCCTTATGATAGTGGATCCAAGAGCTCCCAAATCCTTCACACACCAGGTACAAATACCTCAAGGTTTTCTCCAGTGGAAGCTGATTCATAACAATAAAAAGGGTAAAATGAGGGTTATCTACCAGGAAAGAATGAAAGAGTCCCTACTGAAAAAGGTCTAGGGTAGAGCAAAGAAGAAAAGAGACAGCCAGAGAAAAATCTGTAAAAGATATTTCTGAGAAAGGTCACTCTGATTGATGTAGGTTTTTCTGTTATGAATTCCTTTTTATGTGTTTAGCTGTTAAATGTTAAACCTTCCATTGTCAGGAGGACTTAGATTTCACCATAGAATCAGGCACTAACCCTGTACATGATGGTCACTCCCTACATATGTATTTCATTTTGTGTTATATGCTCTTTGCTCATGCTTTCTATTTTTCTTATTTATGCCCTGATATAAGGGCACATATCTGTCTGGAATGTCATTGTGTGAGTGTATATTGATACCCTTCTGTGTAAGTGCCTCAGGGACATTCTTTTCTGATGGATGTTCCAGATGTCAGAGTTTACACCTGTTCCTAAGTTCAAAATGTATACATTAACCARTAAAAATAGAGTTTTATAAGACTAATATGATTTTTTAAACCAAGAAGCTTATGAAAATGGATACATCAAGCTGTAAAAATATAAATCATCCTATGTTGCTGTGTTGCATGCATTATTTCTAGAAGAATACAAATACAATATTTCAAGGGCAACTCTGAATTAAATATTATATGTTTTAGTGAATAAATACAGTAACTTAAATAAATGGTTTTCTAATTTTCATAGATTTAGATTTAAGAACCTTCTCCTTGACTGGTCATTAAATAGTTTGTAGTTTAGTGAAAGAAAAATTATAAATTTAAAAAATATCAACCCTTAAACATAAGTAGAATTTAATGACTTTATGAATAGTTTATATTTTAAGCATCCAGTATAAATTTAGAGAAAGCTTAAGCATTAGTAGAGAGACACCTAGATTATATTCTCCTTTTTAACACTGAATACTGGTAGCTAAACAAACATCCATTCAGCTATTATTTCTCAGTGTATCCAGTATGATAAAGTATTAATTTAAAATATTTATTGATTTAATTTTGTGTATCTGTTTCTGTGTGGGAATTTACAGCTGAGTGTTGGTGCTTGAGATACCAGATTCATCTGATCCCCTTAGAGTTGGAGTTAAAAGTAGTTGTGAGCTATCTGACATGTTGTTAAGAATTGAACTCTGGCCCTATGCAAGAGCGATAGAGGCATACAACCGCTGAGCCATTTCTTTAGCCCCTATATAAAATTTAAAATTACTTTAATATTTATCCCTATTACTTTAATACTTATAACTTTACCTTCCCTTAATGAAAGCCAGACTATAAACAGAATAATCTATTAAATACAAATTGAAGATTACTGGGGTTGGAGAAATGGTTCATATTTTAGGAGCACTTACTATTTTTATAGAGCACTGGAGTTCAGTTCCTAGGCCCCACATGTTGGCCTACAATTTGTAACTCCTATTCCAAGGCATCTGATATCCTGTTCTGAATTCTGAGAGCACAGGTATGTGTGTGGTATGAAAACATACATGGAGAAAAGAAGCTCATACAAGTAACTAAACTTTATCAAAATGATTACAAATTAAAGGTTAATAGGTATATTATTCTGAGTAAGATTTTCTGATTTCTTCTAACTTCTAATAAAAATTCAAAACAGACAGTAGTAGATAGTTGGTATAGTATAACTCCAAGTAGTCACTCCTACTGAGACATAAAGTATTTAGAAGAAATTTAACATTGTGCCAAAAAAAGTACAGGATACCCAAGATACAGTTCACAAAACTCAAGAACGTCAACAAGTTGAAGGGCCCAAGTGAGAACACCTCAGTTCCACTCAGGAGGGAGAAGAAAGCAATCACAAGTGGGGAAGAAAGGAGGGACCTGGGAAGGAAAGTGGATAGTGAGGGGAATGGGATGGGGAGAAAGGAACCTGATCTGGTATTGGGTGAGGGAAAAGAATTGTACCCTGAGGGCCAGAAGAAATGACATAATCTGAATTTTTAATCGATTGAAATGACATCTACATGACCAAGTAGGCTTCATTCCAGAGTTGCAAGGATGGTTCAATATATGGAAATCCATCAATGTAATCCACTATATAAACAAACTCAAAGAAAAAAAACACATGATCATTTTATTAGATGCTGAGAAAGTATTTGACAAAATTCAATATCTCTTCATGATAAAAGTCTTGGAAAGATAAGGAATTGAAGGCCCAGAGCTAAACATAATAAAAGCATTACACAGAAAACCAGTAGCCAACATCAAACTAAATGGAGAGAAATTTGAAGCAATCCCACTGAAATCRGGGACTAGACAAGACTATCCACTCTCTCAATATAGTACTTGACATCCTAATCAGAGCAATTAGACAGCAAAAGGAGGTCGAAGGGATTCAAATTGGAAAGGAAGAAGTTAAAGTAACAATATTTGCCGATAATATGATAGTATACTTAAGTGACCCCAAAATTTGCACCAGAGAACTACTAAACCTGATATAAAACTTCAGCAAAGTGGCTGGATATAAAATTAACACACAAAAAAATCAGTAGCTTTCCTATACTCAAAGGATAAAGAGGCTGAGAAAGAAATTAGGGAAATGACACCCTTCACAATAATCACAAATAATGTTACATACCTTGGTGTGACTCTAACCAAGCAAATGAAATATCTGAATGACAAGAACTTCAAGTCTCTGAAGAAAGAAATCGAAGATCTCAGAATATGGAAAGATCTCCCATGCTCATGGATTGGCAGGGTTAATACAGTAAAAATGGCCATCTTGCCTGAAGCAATCTACAGATTCAATGCAATCCCCATCAAAATTCCAACTCAATTCTTCATAGATTTAGAAAGAGCAGTTTCCAAATTTATCTGGAATAACAAAAACCTAGGAAATTGAAATCTATTTTGAAAAATCAACAGAACTTCTGGCAGAATCACCATCCCCRACCTAAAGCACTACTACAGAGCAATAGTGATTAAAAAAAGAAAGAAAGAAACAACTGTATGGTATTTGTACAGGGACAGGCAGGAAAATCAGTGGAATAGAATTGAAGACCCAGAAATGAACCCACACACCTATGGTCTCTTGATCTTTGACCAAGGAGCTAAAACCATCCAATGGAAAAAAGACAGCATTTTCAACAAATTGTGCTGGATCAACTAGTAGTCAACATGTAGAAGGATGCAAATTGATCTATTATCTCCCTGTACAAAGCTCAAGTCTAAGTAGATAAAGGACCTCCACATAAAACCAGATACACTGAATCTAATAGAAGTGAAAGTGGGGAAGAACATGGAGCACATGGGCACAAAGGAAAATTTCCAATATAGAACACCAATAACTTATGCTCTAAGATCAATAATTGACAAATTGGACCTCAGAAAATTGCAAAGCTTCTGTAAGGCAAAGGACACTATCAATAGGACAAAATGGCAACCAACAGATTGGGAAAAGATCTTTACCTATCCTGCATCAAACAGAGGGTTAATATCCAATATATACAAAGAACTCAAGAAGTTAGACTCCAGAGAATCAAATAACCCTATTAAAAAATGGGGAACAAGGCTAAACAAAAAATTCTCAAGTGAAGAATTCTGGATGGTTGAGAAACACCTAAAGAAATAAACAACATTCTTAATCGTCAGGAAAATGCAAATCGTCAGGAAAAAAATAACCCTGAGATTCCACCTCACACCAGTCAGAATGGCTAAGATCAAAAACTCAGTGACAGCAAATGCTGGAGAGGGTATGGAGAAAGTGGAACACTTTTGGGATTTTAAGCTGGTAAAACCTCTCTGGAAATCAGTTTTTTCAGTTCCTCAGAAAATTGGACATAGTACTACCTTAGGATCCAGCTATACGACTCACTTCTGGGTATATACCCAGAAGATGCTCTAGCATATAATAAGGACACATGCTCCACTATGTTCATAGCAGCCTTATTTATAACAGTCAGAAGCTGGAAGGAACCCAGATGTCCCTCAACAGAGGAATGGATACAGAAAATGTGGTACATTTACACAATAGAGTACTACTCAGCTATTAAAAACAATGAATTCATGAAATTCTTATGCAAATGGATGGAGCTAGAAAAGATCATCCTGAGTGAGATAACCCATTCACAAAAGAACACACACGGTATTCAATTGCTGATAAGTGGATATTAGCCCAAAAGCTCGGAACACCCATGGTACAACTCATAGACCCTGTGAAGCTCAAGAAGAAGGAAGACCAAAGTGTGGGTTTTTGATCCTTATTGGAAAGTGCATCAAAATACCCATGGCTCTTATCCAACCAATAGAATGAACATAGACTCCCAAATGGAGCAGCTGGAGAACTGACCCAAGGAGCTGAAGAGGTTTGCAACCCTGCATGAGGAACAATAATATGTACCAACCAGTATCCCCAGAGCTCCCAGGAGCTAAACCACCAACCAAAGAGTACACATGGAGGGACCCATGGTTCTAGCTACATATGTAGCAGAAGATGACCATTTCAGACATCAATGAGACGAGAGACCATGGGTGCTGTGAAGGCTCAATTCCCCAGAATAGGGGAATGTAAGTCAGGAAATTGGGGGGGGGGTCTCATGAGACAAAAACCAAGGCTATACCTGTTACGTTGCTTTTAAATTTTGGGACTGGCTTTCTTTCAAGCTCCCATAGGTTTTTGGCAGAATCCAATTCCTTGCAGTCATAGGACTGTGTTCCCAATTTCCTCTCTATGCTTGGAGGCCACTTTTAGACTAAGATCAGACAACAGATCATTCTTCTCACAAAACCCCTTCCATCTTCAAATCAAAAACCAAAGATCAAGTTCTTTGTATATTTTGACTCCTGTGCCACCTTTGGNGTGTGAATGACCTCCAGCCAAAGCATCAATGGATACAAAGAGCTTAGAGCACAAAGCTAAGAAATCACATGAAGCCGAGAAATTACAGAGTGGAAAGTAAAATAGGGGCAGGTTTGGATTTGAGGATAACCAAAGGTTGGAGGCAGGTGGGCCTATGATTTAAGGAAAACAGGACAGAAGGTTGGGCCACCAGAGTGAAACTTCTAAATATTTTTCAAGACAAAGGGATTCCACTTAGAAGAGATGTGTGTCCATCCACCAACCCGTATTCACCTCACAGTACTGCCAAGTCCTTCTAACCCWGTGGTCCTCAACCTTCCTAATACTCTGACCCTTTAACACAGTTCATCAYGCTGTGGTRACCCCCATAAAGTTATTCCCTTGCTACTTCATARCTGTAATCTTGCTACTGATGTGGATAGTAATGTAAATTACCTGATARCAGGTATCTGACATGCGACATCTRTGGGGGTCGAAACCCACAGGTTGAGAACCCATGCTCTAACTGCATCCCCCATRGGGCTCTWAAGGAAACCGCTTTGAAAGGTTAGGGTAGAAGAGCTGGGTACTAAGTAAACATTTATGCTGCAGGACCTAATTCTGAGCAAAGTGATTGACACTGAGGGGGGAAGCTAGAGTTCTGTTAATAGTTGGGAGTGATGTCCTTCAGACACGAGTTATGAAGGTTCACGATGCCTAATGATTAACTATAAGGTTTGAAAGCATCATTCTGAGGGGCATGAGTGCATCTCAGTGGGAGAGCACCAGCCTGGCTTGTACAAGGCCCCTACGTTCAGTCTTCAGAACCAGGAAAAAGAGGAAAGGGAATTCTGAGTCTCAGATCTGAGATAATTGGCTATGGTCACATCTCTGTGACCAGAATACCCAACAGAAACAATTTAGGAAGAGTTTGTTTTGGCTTATGATTTCAAGGGGATAGTATAGAATAGCTCCATCCATGGAGGCGGGAGCATGAGGTAGATGAGTTCTTTGCAGAGGAATGAACCAGAAAGCAGAGAGCGCATGACCTGAAGCAAGGGTGAGAAGAACAGACCCCAGTGATCTTCTGCCAGCTAAACCCTACCTACCTACCTCCCAAATGAACCTCTGTGGGACATTTCAGATTCAAACCATAACATGGATTATGCCCAGCAGTTGGTACACTGATGGTTGTGATGTAAATGAGCATACTAATTATCTTTTTCCACCATTCCATATGTAAGATAAAATCAGAGGCTAAGGGGAAGCAATGAAGCCACCCACAAAGAAAAATGCCCGTTTCTGACAACAGCCCAGACTGTGTAAGTAATGGACAAGAGCCTTCAAGGAAGGGTTAGCCTCTGTCATGCATAGCACACATGCAAGTTATCAAGTACATGTCCCACCATGCCTTCCCCCACTACTCAACGACAGAACTGTTTTGCACAGGGTTCCTATGTTTTTATCTCTCTGCAGGTCAGGAGGCAGAGAGCCAAAGCCAGAGCTTGCCTTTTCATCCACACTCTTGAATCCCAGAACCAAGTCTACTAGCACATTCCACTTCCGTGAAGGGGAAGCTGGGGTTAGCCTGGCTAGCTGCCGTGAGCCTGGGGGGGGGGGGGGGGGGAGTGGGACAGAGAGAGAGACAGAGAGAAAGAAGGTTGGGGAGGCTGGGGAAGAGACAACTAGTAGCTACCATACTTTAACCCATGTGGGTTTCTTTGAAGACACTGTGGGCTCACTAGACAACCTGACCTAGAACTGCTGCTCAGCCTCCAGTGACGATTTTGGGCAGACAGATCTGCTAATAGCCAGGAGGGCAGAATCCTGTGCGTTCACTGCACAGACCGCCATAACAGAACACTGCAATCTGGCTAACTTAAAACAACAGAAAGTCAAGTCCTCATGCATTAAAACCTAGACGCCCAATTAAGGTGACAGTGGTGTGACTATTTCTGAGGCTTTTCCTCCTTGCTTGCAGTGACCATCTCCTCAGTTGTKTCTGCATGTGACTGTCTTTTTCTTCTATGCCCAAACCTCCTCCTCTTCCTCCTCCTCCTCACTAATCAGACTGGATTAGGGCCTACCCTAATAGCTCCCATCTCTCTCTCCTGTCCTCTCTCCTCTCCTCTCCTCTCCTCTCCTCTCCTCTCCTCTCTCCTCTCCTCTCTAAATGTCTATGGCCAAATCCAGTCATATTCTGAGACACTGAAGATTGGGGTTCAGCATCTGAATCTGAAGAGGATTCTAATCAGCCAGAGTGCTAGTTTCCTCTAGTATTGCCCTGAGGTGCAAGCCTTCCTTCCTTCTGTGGTGATGAACCAGGATTTCTTAGTGCTGAAAAGCCAGCTAGCCATTTGGAGAAAAGTAGACCAACTTCCATTTCCTGGCTCTTTTGGTAAAAGTATAGCTTAAATTTCTCAAATATTTAAATGTAAAACAGGAAAACTACAAATGCATTGGAAGACCACTTKCATGGATGTCTTTATGGTTATACAAAGAAGGTATTTCTCAGCTTTTTAGAAGCTAAAGTCTAAGAACACAAAGATTAATAATTTTGATGGACAATTTTTTAAGTGCTAGAGAGATGGCTTACAAGTTAAGAGCAGTGCTTGTTGCTTGGGTTCTGGTCCCAGCAGCTAGATCAGGAAGCTCACAACCACCTATAATCCCAGCCTCAGGGATCAAGGATAAACATGCATAAGAAAAGTGACACTATCTCAGTGACATCTAAGGGAAGCAAAATGTCATTTTCCATAATGGTGAGGGTTTTCAAATGTGATGGTTCACAGTTGTAAGACCTAAAACGAAAGTTCTGATCATCTATGTTGGTAAAGTTTGAATTGACAGAACAATTTGACAATAGCTGCCAAGGTTNCAACAGATCATTCTTCTCACAAAACCCCTTCCATCTTCAAATCAAAAACCAAAGATCAAGTTCTTTGTATATTTTGACTCCTGTGCCACCTTTGGAGAAAGTTGCTCRCTTTTTAAAAACCTGTATGATTAGTGAAGGCCTTTTAGAATAATCTACCAGTGTTACGATGAATGATTTTCCATTTAGCATAATGAAAGATTAATATGTTACTACATTCGAAAGTTCCAAGAGAAAGATTTGACA
Organism: Apodemus speciosus; assembly: GCA_002335545.1. Classification (NCBI taxonomy): domain Eukaryota; kingdom Metazoa; phylum Chordata; class Mammalia; order Rodentia; family Muridae; genus Apodemus; species Apodemus speciosus. Next base: position 34,539 of record BDUI01000230.1, read on the forward strand.
TAATTGGAACTATTTCAAAGAAGAATATTAGGTTGACACAATTAGCTCTAAGTACATGCCCCACTCAGTAGGAAAAACTAACAATTTGTTTTTCTGTAAGGCAATGTTTAAGTTTTAAAGGTATATATTTGAAATGCTTGCAACCTAGGTATAACTACACAAATTTTGAGTTAAGAAAAACACAGAATAAATAAATAYGAAGAAAATATATATTACTAAATTTTATATATATGAGTGTAAAATAATTAAACTGCAATTAGAATTACACTCTCTATCCACAAATATAGATTTTTCTATCATCATCACACTATTGTATCACTTAAATTAACATTATGTCTTTCATACCTTTTAATCAGATTTTACTTTGGGTTAAGGAACAGAACCCACTGGCATTGGTAAATTACCAGCGTTTTAACTAGGATACATGATTTGCAAAGAACTCAGGCTATTAACCTCCCCATTTGGTCTTCAGACTCATGGCTTATCTGCTTGTAATCCAAATTTCCCAAATCTGTGATAATTAAAACATATAACTTACCTGTATTGAGTTGATCTATTTTGAAAACATGTTTCTAAACATACAGTATTAACTCAGGTAAGAAACTTGGAGTAAACATCACGACAAAAATTGCCATTTACTGGCACAGATAACAATATATACAGTGAGAAATACAAGTTGTGGTCTTGATTATGCTATTGAATATTATTTTCTCTTTCATTGCATCAAATCAAAATAGTCTAATAAATACTTGGCTGGTATACTAATAGGTACATAACTGTCCCTGGTCTTCCCCACAATAATTTACTATTCATAGGGAGAATTTGTTTAAAAATATATAAATTGCCTTATTTTGAATTATCTTTGTTCAAAATTGTTCAAAAATCTTAATTCAGATCTAAAGTAAAGYGTAAACTGTATGTGGTCCACATGCTATTGAACCAAATTTCCATATTGGTCTTACTCTTTCTTCGGCCTCACCTCTCCTTAAAATTCTTTCCACCCACAACTGCCATATTCCATCCACACATGTCCTCCCTGTATTTCTTGCATTTATATAACTGATTCAGATAGACTACATGCAAATTGTGACATCCAGCTCATGTATCAGACTGTCACCTCTCATTGCTCCTATTACTTTGTCATAGCTTGACACTATCTCAACATATAATGTATTTTCATTCTTTTTATACAACGGATGGCTCATATGAATGCATATTTTATGTGGACTGTATTTCCTGTAATGCTCTCTACAAAATACTTAATATATGATGAGTAAAATGTTTTGAGATGGGGGCTAGAGAGATTGCTCAGTGGTTAAGAGCATTGGCTGCTCTTTAGAGGTCCTGGGTTCAATTCCCAATAACTACATGGTGGCTCACAACCATCTGTATCCCATGCCTTCTTCTGGTGTGTCTGATGACAGCTACCATGTACTCAGTAAAAAATAAATCTATTTTAAAGGTTTAACTCATTCATGCAATAGGTCAACTTCAAAATATTGAAATATTGAAATATTTTGAAGTTGATCTATTGCATGAATGAGTTTGACTACTATTGCTCAATGAAGATTGCCAGGTTACTTCAGATGAGACCCAAAAATGCATAAGAGCTTTGCCACATGCCGATAACTAAGGCAAATCACTTGAAATGGAGGCATGTGTTCTGTGCTGTAGAATATGAAAATTCCTGTCAGTATAACAGAAAAATATTATGTTATTAAAAACCAAAATAAAACAGCAAGCCTTCTCTTTCACGAAGGAGCTGCTCTGTGAGAAATGTCTCCCTGTGCAGCTTTCTTCAGCTGGCCAAGGTTGTGGTGTGATGAAAAATTTAGAAAATTGGAGCAGATGGATGTGTCTGAGAAAAAGTTACAAGTATTTTTTTTTTATGAAAAGATCAATCAANGAAAGTTCTGATCATCTATGTTGGTAAAGTTTGAATTGACAGAACAATTTGACAATAGCTGCCAAGGTTGAAAATGTTCATGATTCTATTTCTTTGAAATCACCCAGCAAAAGCACCCAAAGTTTACAGATTTTATGATGTATTTACATTTATTTACTGCAGAATTTTTATGGTGTAGAAATGATGAACAGGACAATTACCAATAGGACAATAAATTAGGCACATCAAAAGAGTGAAATAATATACACTTTAAATGAAGAAAGTAATTCCTGTACGTAGCAACAGAGGACTTTACTCCACATTTATAGGGAAGCCGGTCACAATGGCACATACCTTTAATCCCAGTGCTGGGGAAGCAGAGGCAGGCAGATCTCAGCAAGTTCAAAGCCAAGACAGTCTACATAGCAAGTTCCAGGCCAGCCAGTGTGCAAAGTGGGACCCTGTCTCAGTAAGTAAATCAATAATAAAGCATGTACAGACAGGCCTGTAGATCAGTGGTGGAGTACTAAATCCCCAGTACTGAGGAGAAGAAAAGATTATAAGATGTGTGTGTGTGTATATGTGTGTGTGTGTGTGTCTTATATTCACGTATGCATAGACAGAGGGAGAGAAACTGATAGGTTGGATGGGTGATAAATGTATAAATAATAATTGTTAAGTGAATGTGGCTGGCTGATGACTAAGAAGAGAAACTGTTCTGTACATTAAAGAAAATATTCAAACATTGGCAGCTTAACAGTATTTTCTCTCTTATGGGAAGAAAAAAGTTCTAAAAGACTTTTTTCCCTGATATTTTTGGTAAATATGTATTATGTTCTCAAAAAGAAGGAAAAGCAGAGGCATTGCATATGGAAATGAAATTGACCTCATCCCTTAGAAGGCATCCCTTCTCTCTGAGGGACTTCTGGAGCTCCCTGAACAAAGAAGAGTCCTCCTCCATCTCTGCCCAGCTTCTCCCCACCCACAGCTCCTTCCCAGGCCTCCACACCCTCCTGACTTGACAAGAGACAGGAGAGGACTCAGTATCCCCATCCTTGTGTATTTTGGAGCAATGCCTCTAGACCATCTCTTCATCTCATTGTGAGTCACAGCCAAGTGGCCGTTCACTGATACAGGACTGTTTCTTCAATTCTACTCCAGAGACAAAAATATAATATAAATTTAGCCATTTGTCTTCGGCTCTGGCAGCAGCTTTCAGGTACCATTAAAAGTCCATTCCACTTCATGCTATGATAGCAACCAGAGACTCATTTGGCTCTTGGCTTTTTTTTTTTTTTTCTACCATCAGCTCTTTTTCTGGGGAATGGATKGTGTGTTCRCAATTCAAGGCAAGGTGAATATTAATCAGCCTTTACATTAATATAGTCCTTTAAAGCTTTCAGACACCACAACATTCATCAGCTCATTTGATTTGATCTTCAAGTCAGCCCCTTAGAGTTGGCGRAGGGGAGCCAACCAAGAGAGACTCTAGTGGSTATGTTTCCAGATGAAACCCTGAGACCTGACTGACTTGCTTGCATCCCATGAGAACTGGGTCAACTCAGTCAGGGCTCCTTGGTTGTCAGCAACAGATACCAATCTAGCTAAACTAAGCAAAAACTAAGTTTTCTATGTCAAAGGAACCAATCAAAGWAAAGACAACAAACAGTGGCTCTAGGGTCTCAGTGTGAAAGAAGCCTGCAGGGCCCTTCAGGATCCCTCCTTTCTCCCACTGGCTCCTTGGATCCCAGGTTTTAAACTTTCATGCTCCTGAGAATATAATCTGATCATTRCTTGAGTAAGGAGAAGCTTGCGCAAGTGACCCTCCAGAAAAATGGAGAAGGCATTTCCCGAAGAAGACAGAGGTCTGCTCTTGGAGGAAGGGATGGAGACGTTAAAGTTAACAAAGGCCAGGTAGGCGCAGGCCTCTGGGGCTCAGCTCTTACTACTTGGAAAGGCTGCCTGGCTCACCTGCTTACACCTTCCTGCTCCCTCCTCTCTACTTTGCTGGCCGTAGAGCCATGATGTGGGCAGAGCTTCATTTGTCTTTCTCTGCTAACAAACCTCCCAGGCTTACTCATTTCCTCCAAAACAGCAGGCTCAGCCTCCAAGTGCTTGCCCCCCAAATAACCCGCAATCTTTGTACCTCAGTTTCANCTTGAAATGGAGGCATGTGTTCTGTGCTGTAGAATATGAAAATTCCTGTCAGTATAACAGAAAAATATTATGTTATTAAAAACCAAAATAAAACAGCAAGCCTTCTCTTTCACGAAGGAGCTGCTCTGTGAGAAATGTCTCCCTGTGCAGCTTTCTTCAGCTGGCCAAGGTTGTSGTGTGATGAAAAATTTAGAAAATTGGAGCAGATGGATGTGTCTGAGAAAAAGTTACAAGTATTTTTTTTTTATGAAAAGATCAATCAAGATAATTAGTATGCTCTGAGGGGTTAATTATTGTGTCTGGTAAAGTGAAGATACATCTTTCATGGGAAATACCAAGCAGCTTGCACAGAACAAGGAAGTACATAAGGAAACAGAAAAAGCTGGAAMACAGGGCTGTGATGCTTATCATTTCCCCTTTATTTAGTCCTATAGAATACTACAAAATCACTCCATCTGTGACTCGAAAGCTCTGTTAAGTCTCGCATCCACAGTCTTTATTCCCAGAGAATCTTGGGGGCAAATCAAAGCAGCCTTGTTTCATGTGATAAAGATGAACACCCAATGCAAAGCAACAGGAACAAGCTGTTAGGTGACCTACCTGTATATTCCGTTCAACGGCTATGAGAGGGGAGAGGGAGCATGTAGAAACCACAGGGCTTTAAACACTGCCATTCACAATCATGGAGACTGCATGTAGCTCTAAGTACTCGAGGCTCAGTATTTCATGAACTATAAGGGAAAATTGGATGGCAATTTCACCACAATCCAGGTACACAAAACCATGTTGATTGGTACCAAGTTTATATTTGAACAAATACAATCTGAAAACTTTGTGGTTCATGGAACTTCACTAGTGTTTGGGTAACAAATCCAAATAATTCTTCAGAAGCACGATATTTGAGTGTTCCCCTAGTAAGCTTGATCAGAACAAATTCCTCAGTMTTCTGACCCATTGTCCCCAAAATGTCTTGATATTGATTACCACTCCTCTGTTTTCCTTTGAGTTATAGTTGTTCCAAGCACAGTTACCCTTGTCCAACATCATACTTATATAAAAAGAATACTAAATCCTTATAGAAGAGAAGACTGGCTGCTGTTGCGGCCAGCTGGTGAAGCAGTGTGGCCAGATCTGCCATTTAGTCTCAGTCCTCTGCTGTTGTCACTTATCTGTCATGAGTCGTAACAGAGATGTCCACTGAAATGTAGGGAGCTTTGAGTATGACTGAAGATAAATGCTGCATTATCTGCGGTGCAATCTGTCTGCACAGGGAAACATTATACTTATGTTCTTGAGGCTTCCACATGATTACCATCAACAAGAAACTAAGAGAGCTAAACCAGCCTGTGCCATTTGATGTTTTGTGAGCCACTCTCAGAGCAATGGCTCTGGAAGAGGTCCAAATGGGAATCCAATTCAATGGGACTGTGTATTCCAAGGAGTTTGTGATGCGACCAGAATGTCGCAAATGTGACCTGAGGGCACAATGTTCTGAGAAGAGAAAGCAACACAGTTCACATAATAGAGGAGTTGGTTTTAGCTAGTGGGGGCAGATTATAGCACGGATAGCCTGATAAATAAGAAAACAAAAATATTATAGCTCAATAAAATATGACACTATTTACTCTCTAAGCTTGATGGTTCATTGTGTTTTAATTTCAGCTAAAATTGTTTTGCTCTCATTATGTTTGATTTTTATTACTGTTAACACCATAGCTTGTTACTTGATTCTTTCCTTCTTTGCAGGGTTCCTCTGCCATTTCCACTTATAAATTGAAGCAAGGTATTTATTACCAGTGATAAATACACCAATAGGGCCATCTGTGCATAATACCTTTATTTGGAACATGGCCATTTTCTCAATGACATCAAAATATGCTATTTTTCTAGCTCAAAAATTTTCATATGTAGTACCATAATCTGAGGCAAAAATCCACAAGCTTTTATTTTAAGCAGTTTTTCCGACAAGATTTGATTCTAAGGAGAAACTACTGTTAATCATATATTTTAAAAACTTTTAATTATTGATTAAATTTGGTTTTGACAGTTTTTTGTGTATTCATCGATATTATTATCTCTTCCCACTCTCTTATCTCCTACCTCCTCTGTGAATCTCTTCCCTACAAATCCATTTCCTGCATTCTTGTGTTTGGTTTTGTTTTCTGGCCCACTGAGCTTAACCAAGACCATCTGTGTGACTGTGGGCCTGAAACTATTGGACCCTGGTGGGATTACCAGTGGTACACAACTGAAGAGTCCTCTCTCTCGTAGACTCTATCTGTAGTGAATAGTTCATGTAGGAGGGGTTGGACCTCAAGAGTCCTTCCCCTATCCATGACTGAGTGCTGACAGATCCAGTCTTGTGMAGCTCCACATCAGCTGTGAGATTCTGAGCCAAAGATCCRGGTCATGGTCAAAGTGMYMTGTCTCCCTGTCTGCCAGCTCTTGCATTTTTTCCCACCTCTACCATGATAWTCTCTCAGCCCTGGTGAATATGGTTTCAATGTGTTATTCAGGACTTGGCTTTCGGCCATCACTTATTCTTTGAAAATCTTACCTTCTGYGCACCTTAGTKAAACATGAGTAAATCCAATAAGAAATGGGTTTGTGTATGCATTCCTTTCTTCCTTCTCTCCAAAATGCTATCATTAAATATGGCTTAACAATCCAGATCTGATATTAAACATAGAAATTAGAAATTGGGTTAACATGCTTCCTTCTAAATTTATACTTAGGACTCCTTATAAAACTGAAATCTTTTTCTTTTCTATTAGACAATAAATATTTGAACTGATTAAATTTGTTGGAGCACAAGTTCTCTAGCCTTCAACCTTCCAATCTCTCCTCCTAAAACACAGAACTATTGCACAGATTTTGAGTAACATTCAAGTTTCAATAAGTCTATAGAAATCTATACGAAAATAACAAGTTGCTCTGTTTAATACCATCTCCTTCTTTATGGATCCTGCAACTCGCCTAAGATGGAGAACAAGCATCCTCTTTTTCACAATAACCAAAYGTCAGAGGGAAAAYTCGGCTCTGGGCCCCTCTGAGAGGCTTGTGCAAGGGTTTCTGGCATTCAGCTTACAAGGTCCACTGTAAATCTATTCATCTCCACCGTCCTCTTCACACTTTGTCTTTGTCTTCTTGCTTTTCATGTAAACTAAAGCATAAACAAAAAGATCTAGAGGATGAGCTGAAAAGAGTTATTTTATTTGGGACCTTTGACTTTTTTTGACTAGCATTGGTTATTTATTGTTTTCTGCCATTGCTGGCATTAAACACTATAAATTTGGCAAAATATATTGTGCTTGTCTACCCACAGAAGGGAGACCTTGAATACTACATTTTTTTTTTCTGGAATTGGTCAGTACTGTCAATATGATTCCAAAATCCACTTGGCTCAAATTAGCAAAACTTTCTTTCTTCCTTCAATTTCTACAGTTCAGCAGTTTTTTACATTGGGGTTTATTCAGCCCACYAACTCAGGGTGTCCTAGTTTTCTTGCTGCTAGTGACTACAGTCTGGAGCCAAGAAGCCATTTTTTCTTAACYACTRAAACCTCTGACATTGACAGACCAAGCTCTCATAAAACTCCACATATTGATGTCATCGAAGGATTCCTGAAGTCAGGGATTAAGAAGCTAATTTATCATTAATTATACTGATTTATCTCCATCTGAATTAGGGTGAATTTGAGACACTAAATTTNGCAGAGCTTCATTTGTCTTTCTCTGCTAACAAACCTCCCAGGCTTACTCATTTCCTCCAAAACAGCAGGCTCAGCCTCCAAGTGCTTGCCCCCCAAATAACCCRCAATCTTTGTACCTCAGTTTCACATTTCCAGGGTTATTCTAACTCCTCAGGCCTAATTAGCTGATAGTTTGCTAAGAGCAAAGGAATTGTGGGAAGAAGTTGTTTAAGTGATAGATGACCATGCCACTTTCAGAATTCACAAATAGAAAAAACCACAGTAACACCGCATGGAAATATAGAAMAGAGGGAAGGGAAGGGAATCYCCCAGTATCCATGCCCCTCCCTATAGATGCCAAAGTCCCAAATGCCTTATGTCAATGGCTTAGTATCTGCATGTAAGCTATGTACATCCTCTGGTTTATCTTATACAGTTCTGGGCCTTATGCATGTTARGCAAGTGCTTTAGTTAGGTATGGTTCATTCCATTCCATATACCTTCTATCACCCCTAGATTAGTTATAATGCTTAAAGTTGTATAAATAGTTATACTGTGTTGTTTAAGGAATAATGACAAGCTATATTCGGATTTTGATCTACGCTTGGCTGGATCTGAGGATGTCAGAACCACTGACTTGGAGGGCTATGTGTGCTTGTGTCCTTCAGCCCCACAAGGGGCATCTTAGGCCAAAGATCCACTTTAGTTCCTAGAGCTAATTGGGTCAGCCTGTGAGTTTTTCAGCATCAATTCTTAGAATTCTTTTCAGGCTGGTCACACAAGTGACAAGGGATTGGCCAGCCTCTAGAGAGAAGTGTCCTGAGGTCATTCCTCAATCCTGGCTTAGCCGACCCAAGCAGGCAAGCCAGTGTATGATGAAAAGAAGGATGGCAGGTTGTAGGTGACCACCATTTAGTGTCCTTTACAGGAGAATGGAATCCCTTGATTTAAAAAAATTATATTAATTCTTTGATATTTTCATATAATGTATTTTGATCATATTTATCCTCCACAACTCCCCCGAACTCCACTCAGACTTGGAGCCCTCTTCCATATACCCTCAGCTTCATAGTTTTCATTGTTTTCGTTATAGTTGGTTTTTAATAATCACCTCACGTAGGGCTGGGAGTGGAACTGGCTCATCATTTGCAGGTCTTTTGCAAGCAACCATAGCTGCTATGAATTTAAAGATACAACAGCCCTGCGTGTCCTGACACTGTTTTGCTCGGGTCCTCACCAGCTTCCAGCTATTACGATCTTTGCCCCCTTTTCTGCCATGCTCCTGATCTCTCAGGAGGCGTGATATAGATGAGTGTGACTGAGCACACCACAGTCCCTTTGACTGGTCTTGACTTTCTACATTAATCCTTATCCACTGTACAAAGCAGCTTGTCTGAGGAGAAGAGCTGCGCTCACCTGTGGGCAGACATGAAATTAGAAGGTAGTTTGATACTATGGCCATTTAAATTAAATAAAAGTAGAGGCCTACGACCCCTGGGGCTTTTGAGCTCCCCAAACATAGGGTTCTTAGCCAGATTTACCATACCAGGCAGCTACTTCCACGGAGTCCCTTCTCAAGTCTCTGTTTTCTGCCACGGAACAGGTCAAAGYCTTTCTGGAAGAAATACTGGATCGGGTGACAGATGAATTTAACATCCCAGAGCTAATGGCTAAGGTGGAGGAACGCACCCCCTACATCGTAGTTGCCCTCCAGGAGTGTGAACGCATGAACATCCTTACCAGAGAGATCCAGCGCTCCCTGAGAGAGCTGCACCTTGGCTTACAGGTAAGAGGGACATTGTGGAAGGACATGGCTGGACCCCACAGGGCTAGAGTGACAGATAACAAAGGGCCAGGGCACTGAAGGGTAACTGTTCCAAAGCCACCCAAAGGACTGGCTATGGGGACATCTGAAAGAATGAGCATAGTRTTCAGTCTGTTCAATGGAGTCTTCTGTGTCCATGGATAATGACTTGCATGTGTCTACACTGACATCTTTAGTAAAAGAGTTATCATCTCTGGCTGGAAGAGCAGTTMAGTGGTAGAGCTTGGCCAGCATGCACAAGGTCYTGGGTTTGATCCCCAGTATCTCAGAAGTATATGTACCTATAATACAGAAACTTTTTGTAGCTTACATTGAAAGCTCAGCCAGGAACCAAAGTCCAGGTCTGGAGTCTTCTGGTGCTGCTATGTCTATGTTTTGGAGTTATACAATAATGCCTGTGCATGCGTGCATGCGTGCGTGTGTGCATGCGAGTGTGTGCGAGTGTGCATGTGCGTGCGTGCGTGCATGCGTGTGTGTGTGTGTGTGTGTGTGTGTGTGTGTGTGTGTGTGTGTGTAAACAAACTACCAAACAGTAGAAAATCTAGGGTTGATTTTTTTTCTTTTAATCTCCATCCCCACACCCATACACAATATGGGCAGGGGGAAATAATATGGAAGACAGACGAGAAGGAAAAGCCTGGGATGTTGAGGGCAGGCTGCATTTGATGGCTTCCAAATTCCATGCCAGCATATAATCAGATAAATGGCAAAATTCCACAGCAGTCTCAAATGCAAAGCAGCCCCTTGTCTATCATATTTCGCATCTCTATTCCAGRGTAAGCAGGTATATAGTAGCAATTATCTTGAGTGGGTTTGCTGCATTCATAGCCTATTGAAGCCATGCAATTTGGCACAGGCTATTTACCCATTTGACTTCCAATTTCTTCACTCGTTTTTCTTCTGAGAACCTTCACTGTGCCTATGTGTAGTCAATCAAGAGGAATGCCGGGGCAGAGATGGGGAAGCAGTGTGGAGTTTCTCTCCCTTCAGTCTAGCGCTCATGATGTTGATTGATGGGCTCTGTGGGCAGATCTCAACACTCTGTGCAGAAGGATACAAAGATGCTGATGTGGCGCCATCCCTGCAGGACAGCCAGATAGAAGGTTCATAAGGAGAAGCTAGAGGAGGAAGCAGAAAGGGGCCCATAGATAAGAGAAGATGGCAAAGAGAGGCTTTTGAGAAGAGGTGAACAGGCACACTGGGACAAAAAACGACAAGGTTGCTAGAGACCAGAGCAGGACCCGAGAGCCTGTTCTAAAAGTCCACGTGCCATGCCAGAAGCTAACATTTCACCCAGACAAGCAACAGCATACRGTGAACTTCTAGAATGTGATGGAACAAAAGGAGGCAGGGGTCAGAGCAGGGAAAACAATTAGGCTCAGAGAAGAAGGGAGCAGCAGAGGAAGGAAACCCCAAAAGGACAGCTGCCACAGGAGGGCCTTCCAGAGTGGGGTACACCAGAACCTGCTAGATGGACCAGCGGGTAAGTCTGCTTTCAAGCTAGGCAGGGGTTTAGGTGACCTGACAAGCTAGCAGAGACAGGAAGAGTTAATGCTGCTGACCTTTCCCCTTTGTCCCTTACCCCTCCTCCACAGTCACTTCACAACTTGAGGCTGCTGCTGGCTCAAGGTAGGAAAAAGTGGGCGTCTCCAGTCTCCCAGCACACAAGACAAGCCAACCGCCATCTCAAACTAGGCAGCACAGTCACAAAAYGCCCGACCCTTAGAGTTAATCACCAAACACTCTCAGACTTATGATTAAAAAAAAAAAATTTTTCTGTTCACCGTAAATCAGAACTGACTGGCTGTAAGACCACGTGTACCCAGAAAGTCCTAGCTGAGCTATGAGATATAGCCCTGAAAGTCTATAGCAGTTCAAAGCACACAGATGGTAGGGATGGGGGA
>BDUI01000230.1:56355-78268 GCA_002335545.1 Apodemus speciosus
GTGCAACCACACTAGCTGGATCTGACCTCAGCATCATCATTTACTAATCATGTGGCTGTGGTCTAGTGTTTCCTCTCAAGGGGCCCATTGACCAAAATGGGAGAATAGCCACTGTTACTGTGTAAGAAAATTGGACTGCGTCTGGTACACAGACAGCTGATGATGCCAAGGTGCTGATTGTTGGCCTTTCTGCTTGGATGGGAAGGTATTCAGTGACTCAGAAGCCCAGGAACCACACAGCTCTGAGGTAGGACAGTGTCCCAAYGGAAAGGCATCCTCGGCAGAGGCAGTCCAGGGAAGGGAAACCCTAGCTGAGGAGCTCAGAAGCCTAAGCCCTCTGGCTACTTCATTTCTCATCCTTGCTTCTTTTCTTCCTCCAATGAGAGTCATAGCAGGCAGCAAATCTCAAAAGAGATCAGAGGGTCCATGGTGTGGAGGGATGAATCCAGGAGTGGTTGCCTATGCTCCCCAGAGGGAGCAGACGGCAGGGAATTGGACAAAGCGCAATGATTATTATATAGGGGTTCTTAGAGGGTAGAACTTTTGAGAGTGGACATTTCCAGGGTGAGTATTGGTAAGATTTCAAGTCCTGAGCTTGGAGGACCTCAGGGAGGCCTGGAGGAGGGGCCTAGCTGTTGGAGCTCTTCAGGCAGGACCCTAGCCATCTTCCTGCCTCGAGGGTTCATAAAGTTTTCAAGAGGTCCATGGCTGGGAAAGTCTTTCCTGCAGCTTAAGTTGTGTGAATATCTAACATTGATGGCAASTGGCAATGGGCACTGCCTTTCTTTCCGGAGGAATGAACATAACTTGAAACTAATATTACTAATCTCTAAGAACACTTTTAAAGGGCTGGCTTTATGGTATGTTAAGAACAGTCTAAGCTTGTCCTACTCCTCCTCAACTTGAACATTCTGTCCTGGGGACAAATAACAGTCCTGTTCTCTAGTTCTATCATCCACTGTGACTTCCATAAACCTCTGAGAGAACGAGAAAGGCAAATTGTTTTAAAACATTTATGAAAATAAACCAAATTATTTTGCTCATAACAAAAGCAGGCCAGGGACACATGGTAAAGGGATCAGCGTTTCCCAAAGGGTCCAAGGGGTGCTTCAGGAAGCATTTAGCACATGTGGTAAGGAAGAGTCCTGTGGTTGAGCAGAGTTGGGATAGCAGCGGGTTATCTTCTGAAAACTCGAGAACATCTCATCTTCAGTGTGCTTGCTGCAAGTCCAAATACATCTGGCTAATGACTCTTTGGTTCCCAAGAACATCAGTAGAAACTTTCTAGCCAATTAGACAGTGGTCTTTGATAAGTCTACTGAGCCTTCCCAGAAAACCATAAGACAATCTAATCTTAAAAGTTACAAAATGGCCAAGGCTGGCCCTTGTCCCCAGTTACAGAAAAAAAACTAAGTTCTTGCAAAAAGTTGAAATGCCCCAGAGGTGACATGACCACATAACAAAATCTCAAAGAGGTAGCAACTCTGCCCAGCTATAACCTCAAACCCAAAAGCATGTGCTGGCAGAAATTGAACTCCCTTCCCTGTCTAGAGCTCTAACATGGCATCTGCCAAAAACTTGCCCTTCATATTCTGATAAAATGAATATATGAAAAAGTAAAGAAGAGGACAAATCTATCTGATATATAGTTATATATCAGCAACTGACTTTAAAGCAAGTTGTAATATCACATGCTTATAATCCCAGCACTCAGGAAGCTGGCAGAAAAATCAAGAGTTTAGTACAGCCTCAGTTACACAGCAAGATTTCCCTTTCAAATAAACAAGCAAAAAAGATGATTTATGCTAAGCACATAAAAATGTATTTTTAAAGTGTGAGACGGTTTCCATTGTAGGTTATTGGGAGAACCCTGAAGAGTGGGCAGGGTTCTGCCAGAACCTGGGAAGGCTGGCTGGCTGGCCTCAGACTAACGTGGCTCTCTTCACATTCCTGTTCTTAGGCTGGGATCATTGCAGAGGCGAAACTGAAGGACCTGACACCCCCCATGCCTGTGATGTTCCTCAAGGCTATTCCGGCAGATAAGCAAGATTGCCGAAGTGTCTATGCTTGTCCTGTGTACAAGACGTGTCAGCGGGGACCCACCTACGTGTGGACATTCAATCTGAAGACTAAAGAAAACCCATCCAAGTGGGTTCTGGCTGGCGTTGCCTTGCTTCTCCAGATTTAGCATCTTTAAGAACCCTTGGGAGAACAAAGGAGGGTCGCTCACAGCTCCCTGACAGGCAAGTGGGAGGGGGTGATAGATTCTTATGAAGAAGTCATAGGCATTAAACCTCTGTAGAATTTCTCTGAGTGGTAACTTTTTCAAATAAAGTGATTAATTCAATTCTTCTAAGAACTGTTATCATAAATAATGRTAAAGGGACCTAGACAATCAAGTTGGTAATGACCACAGACCGTGTTACACAGTGCAGTCCTGGACCTTTGTGCTCTGGCTCCCAGATACCTCACAGGCATAGGCAGTACCCATCAATCATAATCTCATGTCCTGTTTAGAAATATTAGTGTTACAACACTAGCATTTCTCTGTAAACAGCCAGAGTACATACTGAAGGCTCTGCAAGCCACGTTCTTGGCTAGAAACCCTCTACATGGCTGCGGTGGCCTAAACCTCGATACAGCCTAGACGTGTAACTAAGTGAGTGTGGCTGCATTCCAGTAAGACTCACAAAAACAAGATCRCCTCTGTTGTAGCAGCTGTCACATGGCACCTGTCAAAATGGCCTGTGATTGAGTCATGCATCTACTAAATAACCTTTCCACTACTCACTGTTTGCTGAGGATACAACTGTAATCATGCAAGCAGTTCCTATTAGCTTTGATACTCTGAACACTATTCATGAGACCCCCCCCCCAGGAGAAGCTTATACCATAAAGCTACTCACCTGAAACTTTACAGATTTCCCACTGTGGACATGACCACTGGGAACTAAGTGGGTGTGCAGTTTTGACGGGTTTCACACAGCTCTGAAGTGACTTTGGTCAGGAAGGTCAGGATGCGCAGGGATCACTCTTCCTCTTCCTTCATACCTTTGCAGTAGTATTTAATTACTATTTAGACAGTGCTTCATGAAATACAATAGGCRCTTGAAGCCCCTGGAGGACCTGTCAGAGCAAAGCTTGAATCCTACTTTGCACAATTTCTGACTCAACTTGGTAAGATTTAAGGAAAAAAAATGGGAAAGGGGAATTCTTTAGGAAAGAGGAAGGTGGAAATCCAGAAGATGGAGGGAAGTAGATAAAACAGCAATAAGGATGGCTGAAAAAGCCACAAAGAATCATACTATTTAAAAAACTATAATAGACATAATTCTGTATATAAATATGTACATATAGTTTTAATGAACTATTCTCATCTAGACTGACAGCATTCCCTCCAAGAGTCAAAGACTACCTAACAAAAGTCCCAACAGCAGACATGAGAAGCTGTCTTTTGAGTTTGTTGGTCAGGGCCATCCAAATATAYAGCCTATTACGGCTGTTGTTCTTAGTTACCACCAGAGGTAGAGGTTCCTACTACTGAAAATACTATGCATGTCAGAAATAGGGCCCAAAGACCCCTGAGTTACAACTGACCTGAACTGAGAACTAACTTTCATAGTACCAGAAGGCTCCATGCAAGTTTCCAAAGATGCAAGGCAAACAACAGTCCTACCCAGCTACCACACCTACCAACATAGCACCTACAAACCACAGCATCAACCAGCATGGCACAATAACCCTGAAAGTGGAGTAGCAGCACACATCACCTGGCGGTAACCAAGAGCTCTCTAATCCGTTCAACAAAAAGGAGACCAGCTAACTACTCCATACTAGTAAAGTAATGGTCATTAGAGGAGATTTTAATATAGATATAGAGATTTAACATGGGTGAACATAGAGGCTATGAATTTGAACGGGAGTGGGAAGGGGTAGACGAGAAGAGGTTCATGGGAGTATTGATAGAAGTTTCACTGTACCAAGGTAGGAAACTTTGAGATATACTACTTGTGATTACAAGGACAAATGGACAGGTTAGACATATATATGTTAATAAAGTCCTAGGCAGTATTAAAAACTAGATCGATAGTATTGATTTCTTCCTAACACCCTACAGGCAAAATGAGGTAATAAAGAACATTTTAAAACATAAAACACTCTGGCAATAATAATAGTTGCAGAAGGACACCAGGGGAAGGGAGGACTCTTGAGCATGTGATCACATGGCAGGCAGACTTACCTGAGGTAAAGGTTGCCCAGCACGGCCCACGCTTTTGCTTTCTAGTTTCTTTCTGCTACATTACCAACCTGATAGGTTTCTGTGGGGTGGTCCTGGAGCTCTGCTCCCACATGGGCTCCTCTATGAAATCGGTATATTCAGAAATAATAGTCAAAACACAGTGAACACGGCAGATACAAGGACGACAGAGACCAGCTCAGCTCAGTTTATTTCAAATAAAAGACAGACAGGAACTCTTTCACCAGTCTGACAATCACGGCATGCACAGAAGGCGACCCTTCCCTCCCTCCCCTTCTGTAACAGCCTGCTCTAGAAGCCAGTCAGGCTCTCATGGGAGAGATACTAAAGCCATTATCTACATGGCATGACTTTCCCAGGGGGTCCAATAGGAGGCCAGCTRAAACAAACAAACACTGCTTTCTTTTCCTGGTGCAAAAGGAAGATCCAAACTCAACTCAGAACATCCCCTCCACATCAAAACAGTGGCCAGCTCCTCTCCCTCCAACCCAGAGAGAAGGAGGGCGTTTCTGGTCAAAGTTCTTCCAGGCAGAGCTGGGCAGGGTAGCAATGGACTGTAGTGCCTGAGGGCGTGGCTATGGGCAGGGCTTCTTCCCCAAGTGTGATCTCTGATGCTTGTCRAGGCTGGAGCTCCAGCTGAACTGCTTGCCGCAGTGGGTACATTTATAAGGTTTCTCGCCTGTATGAACCCTTTGATGTCTGTTGAAGTTTGACCTCTGAATAAAGCTTTTCTCACAGATGGGGCATTTATAGGGTTTCTCCCCTGTGTGGATTTTCTCATGGTGGCGCAAGCCTGAGAAGTCACTAAAGCCTTTCCCGCAGTAATCACATTTACAGGGCTTCTCTCCTGTGTGAGTCCTCTGATGTTTCACAAAGTCTGAGCTTCGGAGAAAGGCTTTTTTGCAAATGCGGCAATGAAAGTATGTCTCTCCGGTATGAGTCCTTTGGTGAAAAACAAGCTGTGAATTCCTATAGAAGGTTTTCCCACACTCTCTGCAGGTAGGCAGTTTCTGGGCCATGGGGGCTCTGGCCTGTCCCTTCTGAGAGGCCTCTCTCTTCTCCTCTAGCCACAAGGCAGACAGCTCTCCCGAAGAAGAGCTCTGTATGTGCTGACCTAGCTGTTTCCCAGAGCCCCTTTCATGAGGAAAGAGCTGTGCCCCGGTTCCCTCACCCTGAAGGCTTTCCAGAGCCTCYGGKACATTYTCTCCTCCAAAACGATGTGGCTCACTCTCACCAAAGAAATCACTCAAGGCAGGCTGTGGTGGGGCCTCACTTGATGCCTGACAGAAAACATCCAGGCATCCCTGGTCCCTGTGATTTTCCAAGTTTAGGTTCTCTTTGTCATTTTCTTGTCTGTCTTCTGAAAGGAAAAAGAAGGTTTAAGTGGCAGTAACTGCTATGCCCTGTTATCCACCTGATGCAAAGATGGCGCCAGGTAAGCATGTTCTTTTTACTGAAAGGGTATCAATAAACGTGGACGAAAACTATCACCCAGGTGCCTGAGCACTCCTGTGCTTGATTCAAGGCTAAATCTGCTGGCTCTGAAGCAGAGCCACTCACTCTGAAGAACAAGGCTTCTAGTGAGCTTTTCTGRCCCCTCCTCAAGCAAACAGTATGCACTTAAGGGCCAAAACCACCAAAAGTTATATACARTCAGTGCTTGTTAAGATGGTTGGTYTTCTTTCTAAGGTTTATTTTTAATAAAATYTGTAATTATGTATATGTTAGTATGTTTGTGTATATACATACATGAGTACAGGTACCCACAGAGGCTAGAGTCACAGACATCTGTGAGCTACCTGACGTGTGCTGAGAACCAAAGGCAGATCCTCTGCAAGAGCAGCACACATGCTCTCAACAGCTGAGCCAACCCTCCAGCCCCACGATTTTTATTTGATTATATATAAAAGATAAACACGGTAAGAATTTAGGAGAATAAACCCAAGTGAACCCCAACAGCATTACCAAATAAGACGGGCTGCATGATACTGGGCTCGCAATGTGGCCCCGGCTAGCCGGGGGCTTTCATCAGTCAGGCTGGCCTCAGACTCCAAGAGATCTGCCTCCCTCCCCCCACCCCCACCCCCACTCCCACCCCCCTCTGCACCGAGTGCTGGATTAAAGGTGTGTGCCACCATTGTGTCTGGACTTCCAGTCTAATTTCACTTGCATGCSCATATGTATAACTACTTTTAGGTAAAACTGATGTCATATTGAATAGCTAGAGAGCGTTTATAGAGCAAATATTGACCCTGGTCTATTTAATATTTAACGTGAATTCTCACATAAGAAACCTAAATTCCTTTCGGGTGGGGAACGTGTTGAGGCAGGGTTTCTCTGTGTTGTCCTGGCTGTCCTAGAAGTAGGTCTGTAGACCATACTGGACTTGAATTCACAGAGATCTACATGTCTCTGCCTCCTAAGTGCTGGGATTAAAGGCATGCACCATTACTGCCCGACCAGGAAACCTAAAATTTAGTAAATAAACTTCATTAATGTTTTACTGTATTCATAATTTTATTGTAGGCTCAATGCAATAAGGCTATATTGTGCCACACTAGTTAACTAGAGCAGTCTATGTGCCTTGCTATTTATGTTTTATGTAAGTATTTTTGGTTTTGCTATGTTGCCCAGGCTATCCGCAAACTCTTAGGCTCAGGGGATACTCCTGCTCGGAGTCTTGGGTAGCTAGGAGTTCAAGTACTGGACACCACATCTAGCTAGACACGCTTTATTAAGTTGTGTAGGCAATTATGCTTTTTCCCATAATGCAGGTTTCTGATTATTACTTAGGAAGCATCTGGTAATGATTTTATTTTTTTATTTTGGTTGGAAGGTTTATTTAAACTTTTTAAAATTACCTTATCCTTATAAATCTAAGAATCTATTCAGTGCCAGGCATAGTATCATACACCTATGATCCCTGAGTGGGAAGGTGAGGCAGGAAGATCACAAGTTCAAGGGCAGCTCAGGCAACACAGCAAGACCCATTTGTTTAAAAAAAAGTAATCATCCTGAGCTACGGAGCAGGTTCAAGGCCAATAGCTCTACATAAGACTCTGCCTCAAAAATTTAACCAAACTAAACAAAACTAAACAAGAGGTTGTTTTCTTCTCTCCTTTTATTCTCACCTTAACTGGCCCACCAGGCCTRGACACCTATCAGAGAACTAGAACTGAACATGTTCGAACTCTGAGTGCCAAGACATAGCCCATTCAAAGGATAAAGTACTGTCTGTTGTCTTTAAAGAAGAGTCCAGTGACAGCCACCATGAAAACTATAATAAGGATATGGTGAATTTAGGAATTCCCCACTGTGGAAACCTATGCCCTTAATCGTGTATTTACTACAATAAATATCACTGTAATAAGCAATTCTTTTCATAAGTGTTTACTCATTTTCTGATCAATGCCTTAAAGGAATTCCTCAGAGCACAAATGCAATACCTAATGGCTTGAACGTTACGGTTTTGTTTTGTTTTGTTTTGTGAATTGTTCTTAGATTTATTTATTTTATGTGTGTGTGCCTGAGTGTGTATATGTGCACCACACATACACAGGAGCCTATGGAGGTGAGAAGAGGGTGTTGGATCCCCTGAGACTGGAGTCACAGATGGTTGTGAGCTGCTATGTAGGTCCTGGGAACCAAACCCAGCTTGAGATGAGCAGTAAGAATCTCAAACCACTGAACCATCTCTCCAGCCCCGCAGTTCTTAATACCCATTGGCAGCCTAATGTTCAGAAGGGCTCTCCTATCAGAAGGGCTCTCCCACCCTCTGGATCGTTGTTAAGGAGGAGAGATGGGGAGGTACGAAGACTTGAGTACTGAATGCTTTTTTAAACTTATGCTATTTAGACCAGGGAAAATGGATTTTGTTATTTTAAATGTTAATTCCTCAGTGCTCAAAGGATAAATCTTTTTCCTTCCACATCTGGGAGCTACTTTTTATACTCCAAGACTGCTGTCCAAATTTTACTGAAAAAAGTAATTTGCTCTCATCAACTTGGTTTAACTTTTCTCTATTTTAAGAAAAATAAAACAACATCATTTATCTATCAACTTCATGAAAATGTTTTACACCAATTTAGTTGCAGTAATTTTGTTTAGAGTTATTCTGATGTATAGATTTTTTTTACTTTATAAGCAAATTATTATTATAAGTCCGTTAATCTTTTCCTTGAAGATTTTTTTTTATCACCTCTGTGCTTAGAAAAATGTTTTCAATCCAAACAGGATGCAAATAAAATATCCACTCGTGTTTTTTTCTTTGTGTCTACTTTGCAAATTATCYTCTAAAAACTGATGTCTARCTTCTTTTGTCCAGCACATAGGCCAAGCTCTCCAGCAGCTCCCTTRCAGCCCTGCACAGAGCARCCGTTCCTGCCCTCGGGTCCCTGCCACCTCCTTCGCCAGAGGTGCCCCTGACAGCCTCGGGATTCCTGGGCTCCTTTCCTAGGAAACACTCGCGAAGGATCTTCCAACTGTGCTCGCTATTCTTCTCTGCTGTTAAGATTTCTACTTAGGAATCACATAACTGGTTTGAAGGTTTTGTTCTGTTTTATTTTTTGGCTGTTGTTTTATTCCCTGGGGACTCTGACTACAGATGCAGTATACAACAACTTTTTGAGGCTGACCCGGCTGATCTGCCTTCACTCTGAACTATCCTTCCATATGGTCAAAGAAGCAGCATTTCTCTCTACTTGTGCACTTGGCCTTACGACACAYCAGCAGTCTGCCCAACGGTCGAGCTTCCCAGCAGGCCCTTCCTTATCTCGTTGCTGCAGCTTCCACCCCAGCTCAGTCTCTCGTCCTGTCCACTGGACCCTGCCAGGCCCTGCGCAGGCTTCTCTCTCCACGCRTTCTCTCCATCTGTCCTCATCACCACCAAATGAATCTTCGCACACTTGCTTCCCACACTTACCCTCTCTCTTAATTCTGTCTCTAGCTACAAAGACGGGCTATGCAAGGCAGAATCTAAGGGGGCCAAGTCAGCAGGAAGGATGGATGGACAAAAACCAACAAAACCCCAGTCAAAACAGAAACGGCTGGTATATAGTGAGCTGAATATCACAAATAAAACCCTACTGCACAAGGTATAGGCAAGCTCTGTCCTTCATTCACTTTTACTGGGAATACAAATATGGCAAAAAAATCATCTCTAAAATAGTAGTAGTAGTAATGATAATGATGATAATAATAACAACAACAATAATAATAATGGGCTCAGTGTATAAGACCATTTACTGTTCTTACAGAGGACCTGGGTTCTGTCCTTAGCACCCATGTGGTAGCTCATTAACTGTCTGCAACTCCAGTTCTAGGGAATCTGATGGCCTTTACTGGCCTCCTTGAACACCATGCAATGCATGTGGTGTAGATATATGCAGGCAAAATACCCATACACAAAAACTGTAAAACTTCAAAGATTACAATATTAATCCTACTAGGTGAACCAGATAGCCCTACTCTTCCCAGGCTCCCTTCCTAGGTAACACATACGAAGCATCTGTTCACCAGTCTTCCCTGGTGACATGATATGACAGTGTGAAATCAATTGTTCCAAAGGAACTCTTGTGAAATAGTAAATATACTGCTTCAAATTAAAATCAGAACTGGGTGTAATATGTGCTTTGCATGAATAAAATCTGACTTGACTCCCAGCACGCACACACACACACACACACAAGACAACCAATTGATAATAAAGCTATACCTATCAACTCTTATTTTCTATAATATATTAGCAGAGGAAAATGATTAGACTCCATTAAGTAAGGGTTAATCTGAGTCCTTTTTCTCCTCCAAGATTCTAGAATTCAATACATGTGTACATGGGCATGTCTGTACACATGTGAGCGAGCTGTTATGTTTTCTATGGTTGACATGTTTTAGAAAGAACACTCAAGGCAAGGAGATGGACAGCACAAAAAAAATTCAGATTTATTCCCAGTCTTCAAACATGTTAAGCATCAGTTGATGCTGCTATTTAATGAAGTCCAGGTACACAGAGGCTAAATAGAACACTCTTCTGTTTGTCTAGTTTGCTGAAGTAGGTGGTTAGCACTGGTTAGGATTGGGTTAAGAAGGTTTAGTTTTGGCCAGCACGATGGCTCATGGGTAGGGGCGCTTTCTACCCAAGCCTGATGGCTCAGAGCCCCACACAGCAGAGGAAATGGCTGCATAAGACTGTGCTCTGGCTTCTGTACACATGCATGGCACAGCATGCCCCCCACACAGATCATAAACACAGACTAATAAATAAAATTTTTTTAAAAATCCAAAAAGTATTTTCTCTGAATTTCTTTACTGATGTAATGACTATTACATGGAGTCTTTCTGAGGAAATTTTAACTGCCTATATGTGGTCTAAATATTAGTTCTCTCTGCGAAGGAAAACTATCAAAATAGACAAGACTGACAGTAGATCCAACATGTGCTCTTTCTTTCATGGCTAAATAAATATATCAACAGCCCCACAGCCAGCCACTGCAGGTAGTCAAGGCAGATCACAGTTAGCTATGACTAAAGCAATAACTACTTTACCCACCACCTGCGGTTTGATCTGCTGAGGTCAGAAATGGCTAGAGACACTACTGACCTTTGCAGGAGGCTCTCGCCATCTTCTCAGCACTGTGAAGGTGCAATCCCACCAGCTCTTCCCCATATTCTGCTAAGTTAGTCAGGTCAGGTTTGGAGCTAGAAATTCCTGCTACTGAGAGAGAGAAAATTTGTGGGCTTAGATGAACRGTGACGTCTTRGAGCTCAAAAGAGAAACCCAGACATGGAGTCAGTTACGTACACTCACCAGAGAACTAGATAAGGATATATGGAGAATGCCATGAAAACAAGAATCTAGACAGATAACAAGCACCCAAGGACCACCGGCAGGCTGGTGCAAACATCAAGACATACTCATACCTTTTTGAAGGCAGTTCAGTTTAGTAGGAAAATGAATATGGACCCAAAGCCAGTAACAATTGCATCCACATTAACTCAGCCCCTAGGAGCTGTGGAAGATAGAGCAAGTCCTTGATCTGACATTTTTGAAAAAGGAATGCTATGGGTGGGTGTGGTGGCACACACCTTTAATCCCAGTACTCAGGAAGCATAGACAGTGGATTTCTGTAAAATCAAGGGCAGCTTGATCTATATACTAAGTTCCAGGTCAACCAGGGCTACCTTGTGAGACCATGTGTCAAAAGARGAAAAATAGGGGGTAGAGGGTGGGGAATACATCACCAAGCCAATTTAATTTGTTTCATAAATTAAAGGTATTACTACAGTTAACACAATCATGCAGTTCCTGGAGAACAGAACAAATTTTGGGACATTCTTACTTATATACCTGCTATTTCTAACTCATCAACTTCCAATAGCAGCACCAACATTCTCTTTACACACACCTTCAACAGGTGTCTCTAGGAATGCACAGAAAATATATAACAGTTCCCCAGTCTTTTCATCTCCTCCCATCAAGTGAACACAAGCCCTCACCTCCTGAGACCATTTTCCCATAAGTCTCCAGCATGAGATCCCAGTACTGTTCCTTCTGAGTAGAATCCAGGTGTCTCCACTGCTCCTGGGGGGAAAACACAGAAGTCTCATTCCAATGAAGGTGCTTAAATCTGCTTCCCAAACTACAGAAAGTTGGGAGGAAGGAATGCGCCATGGACGCACAGGAGACCCAAGAACTCACTGGAACAAGTGAATCCTCTGTCAAGGACAAAGAGGGCCATGGGAAGATGACAGGCTTCAGATCCCCATTTCTTGCCCAGTTTATAAAACATTAGGGGTGTACTTCTGGGTTTTGGTTTGGTATGGTTTGGTTCTATGATAGACTTTAGGAACGAAGAACACCACACACCCTGACCCTTGTTCTTGTCACTTTCAAGAGCTACAGCTCTTTTGACACTGGGTGCCTGCTATCCCCACTATTGGAGACCTAGAAATCCAAGAGAAGGAAAGACATTAAAAGGGAAATTAGTGAGAAAGGCAATTGTAAATTAGTGAAAAGGTAGGAAGAGTTAACAGCTATAAACCCTGATTCTGGAACAAAAGCATCAGGAGTCACAATGGCATACATCTGGAGTCCCTCAACGGTTACTCTCAGTGCTCCTGAGCAAGGTGCTCCACTGTTAGACACAGTAGCCTTTCTCCTCTTTAACAGTAGGCCGAAGACCCAAAACAGGAAAGGCCACCCACCTCAAATTCATCTACTTTTCAAAATGAAATTCCAGCCTCCCCACAAGAAGCTGACATTAGCAACCCAGAGTAATTGGCAGCACTCTGTAGAGCTATACATACTAAACCCTAAGTCCCAGATTGTGTGATCTTGGGATCTTAACCTTTTGTAGTCTTGGTCCCCACCTGCTGGCTGTTTGAACTAAACTTGTCGGGAAGTTTGAAAGAAGTAATAGGAGCGCCACTGTTTGAGCAGGATACCATGAGCTTCTCACCCTGAGTTCTAAAGCAAGTCTGCCACCTAGTGTCAGGAATGTCTCCAGGAGGGAAAGTCTGGAATCAGCTGACAGCATGGAAGAGACAAGACAGGGAAAGGGGAAGAGAATTTTTGGTATGAAAAACATCAGAATGCTCAAAAGTTCAATATTCTTAACTATATTGTAAATACAAAATTAAATTTAAACTTATTATTTTGTTACTGATACATGAATGAAACTCCTGGAAACAGCCAGTCTGAGTAAATATTGTTAAATACAGGAAGGAGTCCTCAGTTGGAACCCACAAGACCTTCCCTTGAGAGCTGTCAGGGAAAAGGACGCCATGCAAGCACCTGACAGAATGGAAGCTTTGCTGGACACTGGACATTCTCCATGGCACCACAACAGCTGTTGCGACATGAAGTGACAAGTGAGCACAAGCACYGGAAGCTCCAACATCACCATCAGCCAACTGACAGCCCAGGGTCACTGAACACTGCACCRATGACTGAAAGCTACACTCCAAAACTGCCAAGAAACTGAAGCCGGAATGTAGCCCCCAGTATAGATGCAGGGTACAGCAGCTATTACCTTTCCCTTCGAAAGTCCCAAAGTCCACTGTGTGCTCTGATGGAAAATCCTGCTCCCATGTGGAAAGAGCACCATCTTGTGGGCTTATGAACTACGCCACCTTCAACTCAAATAGCGTAGGGAAGCTCTACCCAGTCATAGTTTCTGATAATGACATACTATTAGGAGTAATCGCATCCCCTCTGCATTCTGACATAAATTAGCAAAACTTCAAATTTACAGACAAGACTGGAGGTAGGGGTATATTTAAATTTCCCTTAATTTTTCAAAGGATTCCATTAAATGTGAAGGTTTTTCTAAGGTTGATAATGGTTGGGGTTGGTGGTTATTGGGATATGTAAGGATGACTTAAGTCACCTTAGTGGTTGGTATGCAGTTGTCAACTAATACAGTATATAGTCACCAATCAGCTTATACAGATGCTGTGTATGTGTATAATTCCCAATCCACTAATACAGGCACTGTACGTGTGTATAATTGCCAATCAGGTAATACAGGCATTGTATATGTATAATTTCCAATCAACTAATAAGGGCACTGTGTGTGTGTGCGCGTGCGTGCGTGCGTGCGTGCGTGCGTGCGTGTGTGTGTGTGTGTGTGTGTGTGTGTGTAGATTCATCATACAGCCATTACAGGCACTGCTGTGTGTGGAGTAACTAATTAGATAATACAGGCACTGTGCATATTTATAGTTGCCAATTGGCTAACACAGGAACTGTAAGTGTATCAGTTGGCTAATACAAATACTCTGTGTATATAGTTACCAATATAGTACTAATACAGGTACTGTGCATGTGCATGTAATCATCAATAAGAATATTTGTTCTTTGTTTTATTTTGTGACTGGCCTGAAATTCTAATACTGCTTGCTGCCTCAGCTTTCTGAGTGCTAGAATTACAGGCAAGTGCCCACCATGCCCAACCTTGATCTTTTAAGTTATCCAGAATAGGTAATAGTGGGTGTCTATAATGTTTAAATATATTAACCAATTCTCTGGACTGTCCCTACATACTCCAGAAGCAACAGTCCTTTGATAAAGTAAAAGACAGCTTGGTTTTACAATAAAACTAGCACCAATGTCATAGGTCTCTTGGACCTAAAAGTAAGATGACAAAGCTATGTACACTTAATTTTTTACCACAGAGGCCAAAAGTTACATTGGAAAAAAAGATAGCTGTTCAATAAATGGTGCTGGCAAAACCAGTTATCTGCCTGAAGGTGAAATTAAATTCTTATCTTTCACTTTCAAAATCAACTAAAAAATTAACCAAACCTTAATTTAAAACCTTAAGTGCTAAAACTTCTAGAAGAAACCACAGGGACTACTCTTCAAGACACTGGAGCAGGCTAGCACTTTCTGAAGAGAACACTGCCAGCACAGGAACTCAGAAACAAACAGGACCAAGTGTCATCAGATGGACCACGTAAAAATCAAACCCTCTGCAAGCCCAGGAAACAAAGCAGCGGAACTCACAGCCCCCTCTCCCCCGCCCCCAGGATGGGAGAAAATCCTGATCAGCCACACTGCAGACAGGGAATAACACCCAGGATTTACAAAGAACGGCAGAAAGTAAATACCATGGGATGAAACTGCCAGTAGAGAAAAATGAATCAATGGACAGTTTTCAAAGGAACCTGGGCCCTGGGTAGCAGCCTTTCTGGCACTCAACCACAATCCTGCCCATCTCTATTTTCACATCTCTGGTTTCATTTACCCACTGTCAACTGTAGACTGAGAGCATCAAATGGAATGTTTCATAAATTATCCCTAGGCTTTAAAGTGTACATTCTTTCATTTATAATCTGTTTGCTTGTTCTTTCAGACAGTGTCTTCAGTTCTCTGGCCTGAAACTCGATTTGTAGTCTAAATTGTCCTTGAATCTACAATACATACCACTTCATTTTTTTAAAGTGCTAGAAATACAGGTGTGCCACCACACCCAGAAACTGTGTGTCATTCTGAGTGTATGGCATAATTTCAAACAGGATGTGAGTTATCAATTTAGCCAACACATCCACCCTGCATACACTGCCCACCTGAACATCCACCCTGCATACACTGCCCACCTGAACATCCACCCTGCATACACTGCCCACCAGAGCATCCCCCTGCATACACTGCCCACCAGAGCATCCCCCTGCATACACTGCCCACCAGAGCATCCCCCTGCATACACTGCCCACCAGGACATCCTCCTGTATACACGGCCCACACACTTGTTATTTAGCAGCTCTGTTTGCTGTCAGACCCACAGTTGGAGGATCAGATTCTGTTCAACTGGCCCTTATTTTACTTAAGAGAAGCCCTGAAGTGCAAGAGATGGTGGCCATACCTGAGAGAAGCCGTGAAGTACTTATGAGTGGGAAATGAAAACATTCTCTGCTCACTAAGGAAAAGGCCATACACAGAAGTTGCTGAGCTCTGCAGTAAGAAGTCTTCTACCCATAAAATGGTGAAAAAGGGAAGACGTTAGTACTAGCTTTGTTGTCACATCATCAAGTGCAGAAGTTATAGCCCATAGTGGGTGAGAGTTCTATGATCCACCTCACTCCATCTCATTACTCCAGCCTATGCTACCTGACATCAGCACATAAAGGGTGAGTACCCTGTTACACGGTAAGACACACTGACACGAGGTTCCACACTCATGTAACTCTCATTACAGAGCACTGCTAGAATTATTCCATTATTAGATGTCRACATTAATTGTTTACCTTTCATAACTTACAAATTAATCTTTATGAGATGAATGATAGGAAAGCTCCACTCTCTCTACATATGATGTAGTGTTATGCATAGTTTCAGACATCTTGAAATGACATGCACACACACMCCCCTGAAAAGTCTGAACAAAACAGAACAAACTTTGTCTAAATAACTGCATCCCAATAATATTTATAAAAACAAAGATAACCCAGCAACAGCTTGAGATGTAGGTAAATGGACAACACGAACCCAGCAAGAAGACATTTTAAAAACAGAGAAAATAATACATTACATGTAAGGAAAAGGAAGATGGGCTCTTCCATGAAATTCCATTTTACATAAAACTCTAGAAAATATAAATATGYGTTAATAGAAGGAAGTTAGGTGTCTCCAAAGGGCTGGAGTACTGCAAATGACAGGAGACAAGAACTCGAACTGTAAGAGAACAGACAGCTCAGCAGTTAAGAGCACTGGAGCTCTTCCACAGGACCTGGGTTCAATTCCTAGCATGCACATAATTCACAACCATCTGTAACTCCAGTTCCTGGGGATCTGCCYTCTTCTGGCCTCCATGGGAACCAAATGCACCTGGCACATACCAGACAAAACAACTCATAAATATACAAATTAAAAAAAAAAAACTTTTAAAGAAAAACTTAAAATGTGATGTTTTTAAGTAAAGTTGAATGTTGCAGGGCTGCATACACACACCAGAACTGACTGAACTAGATGTTTTGAGTATGTGCAGTCTATCAACATTACTCCTATGATGTCGGAGAAAAACTCTCCCTGTCACACAGGAGAAATAACCATTCCAAGTTTCTAACAGACTCCTATGTGGGTAGCATACTAGGAAATAGCCCTTTCTTAGCATGGGCTCAAAGTAATGAAAAGAAAAAATCAGAAACTACTAGGCAAAGTCACTTGCACCTCTTCCCAGAGGCCAGATTCCATTATCCATCTGTCAAGGTGCCTGGCTAGAGAAGCAGGGGCTCAACTCTTAGGGGACAGGAGCCACTGCAACTGCTATGCAGCCTTGCGCCATCTCTGCTTCTCTTCTCAGTCTGTCCCCGCCAACCCTCCTGGGCCAAGGGACACAGGCCGAGGGYGAGGGGACACAGGCCGAGGGCCCCGCTCACCTCCTGTAGCGCTTGGTGGAGAGCTGTTCCCACCTCTTGGTCTCTAACAGGCCTCTCTTCAGGTCTGGCAGGAAGCTGGGAAGCAGCCAGAGCTGTGGCAAAGAATAGAACACTTTCAGAATCCCTTAACCACTCCCCAGGGGACACCATGAAATTCTTCACAAATTAGAACAGATTGCAGTGTCAATCAAATTCAAAGACCTACTAACAACTACCACCGTCCACAACCAACTTCCAGTCTCACCCATGTTTTTCCCAGCTCCCTCCAAAGAACCAAAACCCAAATGGTATGGCCCAATCATGAATGGTTTAAAATACAGATCTGGTCATTTCCACACTGTTTCAGCATACACTTAGCAGTACTAAYCACAGCCCCCAAATTTCTACCAGAGATTACCACACAGCACAACAGATAACTGCCCCTCACCTAATTCTGGCTCCATGTCTGATTCCTCTTTCACACCATGGCTCAGTAGCTCCCCAGGTGCTGAGGAGGAATTCCGAGCGGCCAGGTCCTGAGATGGCACCTCCAGCGGGGGCTCCACCTCCAGCGCGGGCTCCACCTTGTCCCCATGGCAGTGTGTCGAATTATCCTTCTCAAATGGAATCTCTTGTCCTAGAACTTGGATGCTGATCTGGACACCAAAGAGCACTAATTACCAAAGGATGCTGAGTCAAGATTGGTCAAAGTTAATGGAACTGGCCTTCTACAACAGACCATGAGATAGACAGTCTATGGCTACCAGGCAGGGAAAAAGAAAAGCCCCTTTTAACCCAGAAAAAGAGACCAGAAACTGAGGCCTGAATCAAGTCTGAGACCTTTAAATCATACCACTAATATTATGTTCTCCTAGAGAGCCTCCAACAATTGTATTCAGTGGAAGCAGCAAGTACTGTGGTCTTGGTGTTCTGCTCTGGGGAGAGCTCCTTGAACCCCTGTCTTTAGCACAGGAATCTTCCATCAAGCATAATGCGGACTTTTCACCCACCGCCAAGTCCTTGCTGGGCAGCCAACTCACAGTGCCCCTTAAATAGCTCCAGGAAGGGGCCTGTTGCCAGAATAAGCAATCATGGGATTTCAGGCTTAAAACTCTCAGCTGACCCACCCCTAACTCTAGGGAAGGGAGAGGGATATTCAACCACTAATGGCAAATGAGTTAAGCAATTGTGCCAGAATGGTGAGACCCCCAGAAAAAAAAACAGATAAACAATGGGGTTTCTAGAGCCGCCAGCTGGCGAACTCCCCGAGGTTCCGAGAAAGCGGCTCACTGGGAGAGGACAGGGTAGCACCCTGTCTGTCTCTCTCTCCTACTTACCTACTTGTGAGTTTTACTCTGTATAACAAACTGGTAAAGTAATAAAGGTGATTCCTGGGTCCTATAGGTCACTGATCATCATTGGACAGCCAGTTTGCTTAGACACCTGGCCATGGCATTTGTGAGTGACAGCTGAAGTTCCTGAACAGCGCTGTGGGGCTGGGCTCCGGTCCTGTCCACAGCTCTCAGAACTGGGCTGACTCGCTGATACTTGGGACTGTATCAGAGAATCAAAGGACTGGTTATTGGTTTGGGAACCCTATATATTTGGGGTCTTAAGAACTGTCAAGAAAGAAAGGACAATGAACCAGAGAAGGCCCAGAGGAACCTGGGCATTACTCACAGACAAGGAGGCATGCTTACCCACTGCCACAGTTTCTGGGGCTCTCCCTTCAAGCTTTCCACGAGCGTCACTGCCTCTTCTCCACTGCCTGGACACTGTTTCCTCACCCACATCTGAATCTCCCCGGGGAGGATGGTCAGAAACTGCTCCAGCATGAGGATCTCTAGRATCTGCTCTTTGGTGTGAACCTCTGGCCGCAGCCACTGGAAACAGAGCTTCCGGAGTTGTCTCAGGGTCTCCTGGGGCCCAGACATCACCTGGTAACGAAACTGCCTGAAAAGCTGGCGAGCAGTCTCAGGGTTGGCAAGCTCTCTTTGCTGGGTAGCATCTGATCCAGAGAATGTGGCATCCTCAGCCTTGGCCAGAAAAGGAAGCAGGCCCAGGGCCTGCCCCAAGTCAACAGGCATTGTCTGGCTTCACAGGACCTTTTAGGTGAGAGGCTTCCAGGATGGAGCAGTCTCTGGAGAGAACTGTGTCTTCTAGGATGTTGAAGAATGAGAGCCAATGCTGTACATGAACAACACAACAACACATGGTCAGAAACAACACACGTGTGCTCCTCCTGAAAGGCCTACAGGCCTGTAACTGTTCACCATGGATACAATATAGCCTCTATTTTGAGAGGCTGTAAACTTGCAGGTACAAAGCAAGGCATAGCTTTATTCTGCCCATATTTACATTTTCCATTGGTATTCAAAGGTCCAGACATTCCAGAGAACTGAATGTACCATATAGGCAGGTATGGTGGCACACACTTGTAATCTCAGCACTTCGAAGATGCTGAGTGCGGGGCCAACCTGGGCTATATAACAAGTTCAAGGTATGTCTCTGCTAGGTAGGAAGACCCTATTTCAAAAGAGAAAAATAAGAGTTGACATGATGCCTCAGCAGATAAAAGCGTTTGCTATCTAAGCCTAATAATTTGGGTTTCATCCCTGAGCCCATGGAAAGAAAGAACCATTCCCAAAAGTTGCTCTCTGACCTCCACGTTGCACTGTGGTATGCACAGGAGTGCCCGCGCGTACTCAATAGTAAAGTTTTAAAGTTTTAAAAAGAAAGACATGAAAGTAGACACATGAAATTATTTCTCTATGAGTTTCCAGGTAAACGCGCACTTCTGTATCTCATACCTGTGCGCTAATAACGCGGTTCAGAGTTGAGACTATAGCTCAGAGTACAGCGCCCACCTCACATGAGCCACGTCCTAGGTTCAATCCCTAGCATCTGTAAACTRGCACAGAGACTCAGGACTTCAATAACAGCACTTTGGAAGTAGAAACAAGATCAGTAGTTCAAGATCATCCTCAGTTACACTGTGAGTTCAAGACCAACCTGGGATACATGAGACTCTTTCTCAAAATAAGATTAGATGGATGGACAGACAGACAGATATGGACAAGGGCCCTAAAAATACAGGCTAATATTGAAAGGGTGATATGTTTCCATATCAGCATACCATGTTATCTATCTCAATACTAAAGCAATAGAGCTATGAAACCACAGACCAAAGCCTACAGATCCAACTATAAGCCAAAATAAACCTCTTCTTAAAAGTTGTTTATCTCAGAAATTTGTACAATGACACAAAGCTAGCTAATGCAGTATCAGGATTCAGAAGACAGTAAATGCGGCAGTGAAAAGGAAAGCAGTAAGTGCCAAAGTTATTATTAAAGTGTTCTCAAAGGATCATTATTCTGTTAATAGCTGACTTTATTATAGGTGCTCATAATAGTGGGTCATTGGACAGATCCTTAAAACGCCATAAAGGAAGATACTAACAATCACCATTTCTCTATAACACTAATGGCACACATGTTGACACATGCATACACAAACACACACACCAAATACACATATACAATAATAAATTAAATTAAAAGAACAAGAGGGAGGAGGGCAGAAATGAGGGGGAGGGAGGGAAGGATGGATGGAGAGGAGGAAAAGGAGGAAAAAAGAGATGTGTAACATTCAAAAACCAACCAGAGCAAATTTTCTTTCAAGGATGCAAAAAAGGAGAGGTAAGAACAGCTTAATGGCATGTGTTTTTCATGAAGACCTCTCTAAGTTTATGTGTTTTATTTGGGTGTTTTGTTGTTTTAAAGAGCCTACACGCCTCATTCACAYACTCAGGTAGTACTCCGTGGTATTAAGGCAGCATTACTAAAGTAAAGGCTACTACATATTTGGGGAATTGCATTTCTGACCCTGGCAAAATAAGTGATAAAACAAACTAGTAGGCCACCTACAACCAATTCCCAAACTGGAGAAAGCACGTGAGACAGCCAGTTTTAAGCAGTCCGTGGAGCAAGTGAGAATGCAGTTCTGAGAGAAACTGGTGAGGGAAGCCCACGGCCACAGTTGCTGGCTCTGGCTCTGYGGGGACAACTTTGCTCCACAGTGGAGGAAGCTGAGTTCAGGTGAAGCACAATAGTTTCAACAAGCGGAGGCAACATAAGCACAGMWGAGAGCTGTTGGGGTGACTCTGTTCTGAGGAAATACAGCGGGGAGAACTGTGAACAGCGACAGATGTGAGTATACCGTGTCCCCTAAGGCCTGGTATAGGCTTGGGGCTGCTTATCACCAGGATAAAACACCAAGGTTTAGCAAAGATCAGAASACACACAAAAGGCCAATCAGGAATGAGGCACTTGGATTTTTATAATCATTCCAGGATGGCCCGGGCTAAACAGAGAAACCCTGTATCAACAACCCAAAGTTTTTTCCAGTAAGACCCACTCTCACCTGCCCTAAGGAAACCTAAAACAGAGCCGCCGCCAGACCCACAGACAGCAGTTTCACTTCATCACCGTGGAAAGCTGTGGGGAAGCACCCTGCTCCTCCCAAAGATTGTTTAACCRAAGTGTAAGATAAAACCTAGTTGCCTGCTCCAACAAAYAGCAGCACTCCTCAAGAGCATAACTGACTGGCCTGCAGCATCTCCAATGCAGCCACTGTGAGAGTCGGAATGCAACACGAGATTACTAGATACACAAATAACCAGGAAAATCTGAGTCTAAGGCAAGAAAAAGCAGCAGTCAACAAAAACCAACTTCAACATGGCCGAGGGCTTAAAGAAAAACAACTCCAAGTCCAGCATAAACATCCTTTAACAATTAGAAT
>BDUI01000230.1:83853-93942 GCA_002335545.1 Apodemus speciosus
AAAGCCTTTCACAATCCTGGTTAAAGCAATCCTTGACTCAGACGCCAAGAGCCTTGTAGTTGACAGGTTACTAGTCTGGCGGAGGCGGAAGTATCTACCACAGGAGAGCTTGATTGGCCGTTTATCTACCACAGGAGAGCTTGATTGGCCGTTCAGACATTTAGCTAGAGACTCACTCGCCTCGCCTCGCAGGTTATTTTCAGTTCCGAGGAACTTCACTTCCAAGATCAGGTGGTTTGGTCGGGACCTTGATAAGGTTCTGGTTAAACGCGTTGGGCTTTAGTTGAACAACATTCAAGGGAGATCAGAGTAACTCAAAGCCTGGAGTTGTGAAATACACCCATGAGAATCCGACTGAAGCTCAGGCTTTTCCCACGGGAAATAGGAAGACATAACTATACACACATTTGGTTCTGAAATTCAGGGAGCGGATAGATGCAACCTTGGAATCCACAAAACTCAAGTTGACAGTTTTAAGGAAGGTTTTTTTTTTAATTAAGATGGCAACTGAGAAGAGGCATGACATTTTTTGAACAGACTGAACAAGCAAAACACGTTTTAAAAATAGGAAGACATCTAACTTTATCTGAGGAAATAATTAAAAAGTGCCATCTATTTTCATTTACTTCATAAATATTTACCAGCTGCCTTGTCGAAGCCGGGTAATATTCTATTCGCTAAGGCTATAGCAGTGAACTACACAAGCAACACCCTAGCACTTCAAATACTATCTTGTGAAGAAAGCTGAACAATAGTTAAATAAATGCACAGGTAATAAGCATGTTGGGTAATGATAAAGTAGAAAAAAATGAGTGAGGTAGGATGGGTGGTATTAGAGCTGTGTTACAGTTTATGTAGAATGAGGGAGGATGAACAGATAAGACAGCCTTGAATTGAGACCGGAAGTTAAGGAACAAACCTTGTGTACAGGGCAAGTTTTCCAGGCAGAGGAAATAAGAAACATCTAAGCCCTGAGACAATAAGAAAAAAAGAGAGAGGTATGAGTCTGAGCTGCGGACCACAACAACAAATAGTTCCCACAAAAGAGCATTTACCAAGGGAGAAGGGAAGTACAACTAGGTTATGGAGTGTGCCTCTAGCATGCAAGAAATCTGGCTTCTGAGGACCAAATATAACGGAAGGAGTTGGCTCCTGTGTTGAGCAGCCTTGAGAGACTGTCGTGAGGGAAGGAGAGATTCTTCTTGTGGAACAGGTGAGTTCAAGACCAGCCTGAGCTACATGGGATCCTGTCTCAAAAACAAGCAAACAAATATTTTTTGCTTGTTCAAAACCTATTGAGATAGGCAAGTTGGCATGTACTGAGTTCAGTAGGTTTAAGAATTATATTACCTGATTTTAACTAAACCTTAACAAAAAGTACATGTGGTTTTACAAGTTTCCTGCATAGCAATATCAGCTCAAAGATTTGAGTTATAATACATGTAAAGAACATGGGAGAGCTACATTTCAAATTCGTTGTTGTAACCCAGGCTAGCCTTGAACTCACTTCTGACCCTCCTGCCTCTACTTCCAAGTGCTAGGATTACTAACACTTATAATACTAGGATTACTAGCGCATGTACTACCACACCCAGTTTTATGCAGTACTAAGGGTGGAATGCAGAATGTGTGTGTGTGTGTGTGTGTGTGTGTACATATGTATTATGTGTATGTGTATCTATGCCAAGGTCTGTGTGTATGAAGATCAGAAGACAACTTTAGAAGTCAATTCTCTCCCCCCACCATGTAGGTTCCAGGATTAAACTCCAGCTTTGCTGCCCACTGAGTCATCTTGCCAGCTTGGCAYCTAGGATTTAGTCTATGCTAGTCCAGCACTCTACCAGTGGGGCTCTATGCCCAAACTCGAGAGTACATTCATAATCAAATTCTTAATCATAATCCATAATCACATATTATATGTGTAATGTAGTAAAATCAAGAGCAATGCTAACTCAATCAGATATGACCAAGAGGTCAGCAAAATATGTATGTGATATATATATATGTATATATATGTAAATTATACAGATAATCTATGTAAAGTACATGTGAAGATTATATGTGTGCATATTATGGTGCTTGTGTGTAGAGCATGAAAAAAAACATTTTGTAGTTTGCAGTCACACACACTATAAAGTATTTTATGAAATGTTATTAAATCTAATGGAAAATGTTTGGCAGCCTCTATTTGGGTCCTAATAGGCAAGAACCAACATATAAAAGGTTCCATATGAAACATTTTAGTGCTTTCATTGTGAGACTGTTGGTTAAAATTATTAAAAATAAAAGCTACACAATTAGTTTGTAAGAGCTACTGACTTATACGAGGGACTATGGAAATTAATAGTAACAAATGATATTAAAATAAATATGTAGGCAATAATGTAACTTATCCACTTGCAGTTTTGTGAAGTGTGCTTTGGTGTTTTACTTTGACAATGGTTAAAACCATCAAAAATAAACTAAACTTAGACAGAGTCCTTAAAAGTCTCCGTATCCCAGAGTAGTAAAACAGCATTTGCTCAAATCCAGTGTCCATTATATTTTAATGAGAACTTTATTTACTAGATAACATATGTGTTTGTCATTCTTACATCGTCCTTTTGTTTTCTTGCATATTCCCTAGTATATATAAGCACAGAGGACAGGATAATTACTAGTTTAGCTTTAAAATATTTAACTGATTGAAAGTACTTGAACGAAAAGTACAGAAAAAGTACACTACATTGTGGCCATGCAACATGGAGTGGGAGCAAGTTAAAGCCACAGTATTCATGCCTCTCCCCAAAGCAGAGTTTCTCAGAGGCGGTGCCTGCAGCTGGATCTTGTAAACAACTGTTTTAATGCAGTTCTGTGATCACTGACCTGGGTTGCAAAACCACAATTCATGATTTTAAAGCCCCATCCATGGGAGCTGGAGAGATGGCTCAGTGGTCAAGAACACTACTGCTTTTGCAGAATACCAGAGTCTGTATCCTAGCACTGATCTTGAGTGACTCGCAGGGGGATCTGATGTTCTGTACTCTGAAGCTACCCTTAAAGGCATGCATAAATACACATGCACACATATGTACACACACATACACATTTTTTTAAAAAAATCATCTCGATCTTCAAAAGACAAGTAGGTGTGATTATTTGCAATGTTGGTGAGTTTTCAGCTAATGTAATAAATACCCAAGAAATAGTTGATTTGCAGTTTGGGTTGATTTTGGTCCATCATGGTTTGGCCTTGTAGCTTTAGATCCTAAGGCAAGTTAGCACTTCATGGCAGAAGTGTATGGATAATAAAACCACTACTTATGGCAGAGAAATGAAAGAGAGTTGTGGTGGTGTCTAATATCCTATTCAGAGCCATGCCCCTTAGGGGCTGGGCAGAAGGCTGGCTCAGCAGTTAAGAGAACTCACTACTCTTCTTCTTCCTGAAGACCCAGTTCAATTCCCAGCAACCACATGATGACTCACAAAGGAGTTCCAGAGGATCTACTGCTCTCTTCTGACCCCTAAGGGCATATGAACATGCATATGGTTCATAAACATATATGCAGGCAAAACACTCATGCACATACATCTAAAAACTTGTTTAACCAAAATCATGCCCCCATAATTCAAAGATCCTCTACTGGTGATACCACCACTTCTTTGTCTGTTTGTTTGATTGTTTGTCTTATAAAATGGAATCTTGCTCAGTTTGGCCTAGAACTCACAGCCATCCTCCTGCCTCAGCCTCCCAAGCAAGCCCTATCTATAGAATGTGTTGTAATGGTTGGTTTAGAGAGGTAACTGTGGTTAAAACCCTAAGCCCTTTCTTAGAGGGGAGACCAGGACTTAAGAATTTTTAAGAACTCCCAGCACTCTGAATGTTGAGGCTGCAAGAGGACGTGGGAGAGTTTCAGGCCAGCCAGACTGTGTAGCACAAGCGTGTTCCAACAAACAAACAAAAATGAGCCAAACCCCTAAAGCCTCTGAAAAGCCCCAGGAACTGTAACAACAAAGCAGCAATCTCAGATGCGGGAGGATGCTAAAGACAGAAAGAAYGTAAGGKAAGCAAAGAAAGAGCTTCTCATAGAAGCCATTGACCAACAGCTGGTTCCTCAGCGAAGCAACAGTCACTTTTCTGGTGAGTTCCAGCCTGGAGGTGTTGGTCTCGCATACGGGACATACTGCAGTGTGGTGCCTAACTCAACTCCTTCAGAGACTTTTATGACATTAATGTTCATTATGATTCTCACTTTGGGGGGGGTGTCATGTTAGAATGCCATGGCAAGAAGTTTGGTAAAATAATATTTATGCTCAGGTGTGTGAGTGTGTGTGTGTGTGTGTGTGTGTGTGTGTGTGTGTGTGTGTAGAGTATAGACTTGGCTGTCCTGGAACTCTCTCTCTGAAGRCCAGGCTGGCCTTGAACTTACAGAGATCCACCTGCTTCTGCCTCCTGATTAAAGGCATGTGCTGCCACCACCACCACCCCCACCACCACCACACCAGCTCTAGTTTTTATTATCATCTGCAGGAATCTCTCTTCCTAAAACATATGCCCTACTGGCATTCTATGAATCACCACCAGGTTTTATGGTACACCAACTACAGTTCTCAGAATTTTATATCCATTTCCTCATTTCATTCTTGAAATCCTCCTGAGAGGATGATGAAGACTTAACTCTCATGTTACTGACGAGAACACTGAACCACATCGAGATACCCAAGTGCGTTCAAGGCCTCACCCTTAAAATGTCAGCAGAGACTGAAYGCTTTTTAAGCCTTAGTTCTACTTAAGAGAAGGGTAGCCTTCACTCAGACTGACGAAACTGCAGGGAGGTCTGTTGGTGGATCCTAGTAGTGTTCTCTTTTGTTTCATTGTTGTGAGGTTTGCTGACTGGGTGGAAGCAGAGCCTCCAGCTCAGCCTGGGCCAGTGCTAGACTATTAGCTTCACCCAAGCCCCATGTGTGATTATTTATCTCATCGTCTAACCCAGGGTCTGCACCTAAATGTCTTTAAAATGTTTCCTTGGCTTTAAGGTACCTATGGGCCAACTTTGAATAGCCAGATTTTGCTCTGCTGTGACATCAATTTCACCTTGATAACTAGGACTCTGAAAATTCTTAGCAGTGAGCAGTGGGCGGTCCCATCTGTCCCTGCTGCTTGTACTGGGGATGGTTGGATGCCTGCCCAGGCTGAAGTTCTGTCTGGATTTGTTTTTTTAGATCAAACTTACTTACCTCTTTTCAACAGAAGCTTCCAGGACCATGTGGTGGTTCCCGAAGGTCTCCTGGATCAGTGGAGAAACAGGATTTTTCTTCCCCTAGAGAGATGACAAGACTGAGTTATCTGTCACAGCTAATTAGCACACAGGTCTGAATCCTCGGGAACACACTGAGGGAAAAAGATTGGGATTAGCCAGACTCTAGGGCACTTCTATTTAAACAACTATTTCTCAGAATGTCGTCTTTTGGGAGAACAGAAAGAAACGAAAAGTTAATCAGCAGAAGGGGGTCTGTTTTTAGGAACACTTAAAAACAGATGCTGCAGAGAGTTTTGTCATGCCCACAGAGATGCATGTGTAATCAAAGGCACAGAATATAGGTCGAATGTTGAAGGACACTAGATACCCACAAGCAAGCAAGGAATGAACGCTTTAAAGCTCACACAGTTTTAGGCTAGAGAGATAGGTCAGCAATTAAGAGCACTTGCTGCTCTTGTAGAGGACACTGGCAGGTTCAGTTCCCAACACCCACACTGTGCAGCGTACAACCTCTTGTAACTCACAGGTCCAGGGAATTCAATGCCCTCTTTTGACCTCCTTGGCACGGCATGCACATGACATACATCCATAAGAAGCAGACACATACTCATAAATACAAATGAATAGTTTTTAAAATATTTATCCTTRTAGGATACATATGAGTGTTTGCATGTATGACTGTGCAACACATGTGTGCAGTACCTGCAGAGGCAAAAAGAAAGCATCAGATCACCTGGAACTGGAGTTACAGACTGTACTGGGAACACAACCTGGATCCCCTGGAGGAGGAACAAGTGCTCTTAACCACTGAGTCACCTCACCTCATTCCTATCAGCTATGTCTAAGAAAGCCTCTTGGCCACACCCTCATCAACATACTGTGCTAATCAAGTTCATCTATGAAACATATTTCATTGTGTTTTCTAATTTGAAATTCATTTTATTATGACTAAGATTTTCCCAACACCTTTCCGTCGCTGGGAGGAGTGCAAACTTGTACAACTACTATGGAAATCAGTGTGGCAGTTCAGCCCAAAGATGAGACTTGATCCAGCTACACCACTTGTGAGCATAGCCTAGAGAATGCTTCATCTGCTCAGCCATATTCATTGTTGCCAGAATTTAATAGCCAGAAGTTGGAAACAACCTAGACTGTCAATGAATCAATGGATAAAGAAAATGTGGTATATTTACGCAATGGAATATCATTCAACCATTAAAAACTAAAATCATGAAAGTAGCCATTCAGAATGAAATCATGACAGCAAGGCTGAAGACAACACCTACATGACTCACTGCAAACAGAGAAGTTGAGCTGGTATCTATCTAGAGCCTTCATCCCTATGGACTAGTATTCATGATACCGGAAGGTATTCTGCATCCTATCAAAGGAGAAAGGAAAACACCAAACCAGCTACAAACTTTTTGATCTACAGGAGTGACCTGCCTCAAGATATACTGGTGTAATAATGACACAAAATTTGTGAGRCCAAGCAGCCAATACCTGCTTTGCATTAAGGCCTGGTCCATGAGAGAGAACCCATATCCACTGCATTTTGCATTGCCAAGAATCTGAGATTAAATAGGCTATGGACCTAAGAGAAAAACCAAATACTACTGCTCTGCTAATGGAACGTAACAATAAAATGGCTCCTAATGACATCCACTAGACTCATAGATCCACACCTGGCTCAGCCATCATCAGAGAAGCTTCCTCCTCTAGATGGGAACAAATACGGAGACCTACAACCAGACAATAGACAGAGTGAGCACTATGGAATGAATACTCAGCCCTGTAAGGGAGGTCTCCATCAAATCCCTCCCCTCAGGAAACAGAGAACTCTGTAGAAGAGGAGGCATAAAGAGTGTTAAGTCTCAGAGGGGATGGAGGACACCAAGGAATCAAGGCCTTTCTAGTCACAACAGGGCTGGGATACACCTGAACTCACGGAGTCRGTGACAACATGCACAGGGCCTACACAGGTCTATACCACGTAAGGTCCTAGAGCTGAAATGAGACATGAAGACACACTTTATCCCTAACTGAGAAGCTATCTCCAATTGATAGTCACTTCCAAACAAAAAGTTACTTTTCTCTAATGGAGTCTTACTGGGGAAAGTACTCTGAAGGGTAGGTTCCCATGCTCAGCAGTAGATGCCAACACAAAAAGAACTTGACAACATCTTTGGAAGGTTTGTCTCATAATAAAGTCAGGGCATTCTTGTTATTTTTTCCTAAGAGGTTCTTTGCATATGTATTACAGTTTCTGCTTTTGAATCCTTATGTAGCTCCTATGTATGTATATGTGAACATTTGTGACTCTGCATCTATTTGYATTTCCTGTGTTTTTTCCTTTGGCTCTTTTTCATGATAGGTTCTTTGTCATCTTCTGATTTGTTTGGCTTTGATTTACCAAGTTTTATTTTCTGATTATTCCTTAGATGCATGGTGTGTTTTCTAAAGAGAGACAGAAAGGGTGTGGATCTGGATGGGAAGGGAGGTCCATTTTTCTCTCTTTATTCCTTCCATTATACTTTGCTCATCCTTTGCTTTGTTTTGGTGTGTGTGTGTGTGTGTGTGTGTGTGTGTGTGTGTGTGTGTGTGGTGGGGGCTCTAACTCAGAACCTTGCACATGCTAACCATGCACCTCCCTGCACTGTACCAGTCCCATAGGACATTTTAATAGTGAGATTAGCTCTTCAATATAAATTGAAGCATACTTTCCCTGTCCATCTTTGGTCTTCATTTGTTTACCATACCTTTGTCAAAAGGCACCATTTTCTTTCTCCCCTATCACTTTTGTGCTCTCCTCTATTGCATTGATTTCTTGGGGTTTTTTCCTTTGTTTGATTGTTGGTTTGTTTGTGTGTATATGCTAATTTCTTATATTGTTGCTAAAATTTCTTCCCTCCAAGAGAGGTAAACAATATCTGCCACTCTTCTTAAGGTCTCAATCAAAGACCTAGGTACACTGGGAACCCTGTCTTAATTACTTTTTTACTGCTATGACAAAACACAATGACCAACACAACTTAGAAAAGAATGAATTTATTGGGTGAGTTTCAAATGAGTTTTGAAATCTCAAAGCCCATCCCCAGTAACCACCTCCTNAATATATTTTCACACAAAATGATCATGAAATCACAGTTTACCCAATGTTAGAACTTAGAACAGCAGCTCAAAACGTATGAGTTGCAATCCTTTCATGGGGGTCACCTAGGACCATGGGAAAACACAGGTATTCACATTACAATCCATAACAGTAGCAACAAAAATTATTTTATGGTTGGGAGTCACCACCATGAAAAGAACTGCATTAAAGGGTCTCAGCATTAGTAAGGTTAAGAACCACTGGCTTAGGAGGAAAACTTTCAAAGAAGGCTCTGTTTTCAGAAATGAAATATACAAAACTCCTTCACTAACTAAATGAACTATTTCCCGAGGTTT
Organism: Apodemus speciosus; assembly: GCA_002335545.1. Lineage (NCBI taxonomy): Eukaryota > Metazoa > Chordata > Mammalia > Rodentia > Muridae > Apodemus > Apodemus speciosus. Next base: position 92,541 of record BDUI01000230.1, read on the forward strand.
ACAAAAACAATAAAATTTCAGTCAGCAAAATTTCTACCTGTAAGATTGGTCAGAATTAGTTCCTAACACYACCTTAGATAATATTCAAGAAACGCTGTTCTGGGGAACACTAAATCTTACACATTTAACTCTTAGGATATTAATACTACTTGTTCCATGCAGTAAAGACCAACTGATAACTACCACCCAAGTATCTGGGACAAGGCGTCCATTTACTCAAGATTTAAATTACTGTATAGACTTATGGATTGGTGCCCTGATGAGAATTTACTTCTCACGCTCCTCACATAAGAAACTCATGATCATYGGGTATATTTGTATTACTGACATTTTAAGAAATCGAAGTGAAATGCACAACTAAGTCAGCATTTTTCTATACACACGTTGATTACACCCAGGGTTGCACATGTAGGAAGCCCTTTGTTTATCTGGCCACTGTAGGCTTTGCTCCTGCTATTACTTCTGACAGTCCTATACAGTATTAAAAGTTTACAGATCTCGTTCTTCCAAAGCTCCCAAGCGGCAACACTTCAAACCCAGGAAGAGCTAGAGCAGACTTCTGGGGGTTTGCAAGGGGCAGCTGGGGATGTCACTGAGGGCCAGTAACTAGCTGTCTTCCTGGCACTGTGCAACCGGGAGCCCGGGCCTCACAGTCCCGATCTCTCTCCCGGGGCGAGCAACCCGGAAGAGCCCACTTTCCGTTCCGCCCCGAGTCCCCTCCCCCGCACGCGCCTGTCGTCCGCGAGCGCGACAGGCACGGGGCCGAGACCGCTGTCCCCGCCGCAGCTCGCTCCTGACAGTGCGCGAGCTGGAGCGACTTCAGGTTTGACCCCAGGAGTCCGCTACCCCTCCAGTCCGCCCAACCTACGAGCTTACCTCGGCCCTCGCCTCCCGCTTCGGCGCACTTCCGGAAGCTGGACGGCTGCGCGCACCCGCGGTCCCGGCGATGCGCGGCTCTGGGGCGGGGCGAGGGGCGGGGCGGGGCGAGGGGCGGGGCGGGGCGAGTGAGGGTTTCCTATTGGTTCCCCAAGAAGTGTCCCAGTTCACGACCCGCGCCAGTCGCCTCCCCTCGCAGAGGCTGGGAGCTCCTAGTTCCCACCGACCCTCAAGATCGTGTTTTCTAACCCAGGCTGCACCCACAGCCTTTTCGCCCATTTTCAGTACGTTCTGCGCTGAGCAACAGCTGCTACCTCTTATCACTAAACCCAGTTGACAGAAGCCTCCCGTCCAAATCCAGGTACTCAGTCTTGAGTAACAGACAGGACAGCTTTMGAACAGAGATGTGTCCTCTCCCTGCCCCACGGTTAGAAGGGTTGACATCTCCGAAGAAACACGACGGGGGCGAGGGGAGCATGGTATGTGCACACGCCTGAAAAACCGAACAGTGGGAAAGGGACTCAGT
>BDUI01000230.1:148860-164362 GCA_002335545.1 Apodemus speciosus
TCTCTCTCTCTCTCTCTCTCTCTCTCTCTCTCTGTCCTTGTCTTTCTCTCACAGCACTTTTTCCTTGACAGACTTTAGACAATGAAAATATTGTTGGAATTTCAGTTTGCTTTAGCAAGTGATACCCAATCTGATGTCAACAGTCAGGACTAAAAGAATCTCTATCTGGGAACTGATATTTATTAGGAGTCCCAGAGTCTTAGTTTCATGTTCTCTAGCTACTTTTCAAATATTTCTTTATCATATAGAGGAAACAAAAAAGCTTAGCTCTCAATCTTTATTGTCATCATTGTTCTTGCATTAAATTGCTGAGCAGTAGGCATCCCACACACCTAATGACCCAGCCCTCTTGGGCACAGGTAGCTGCTAGTTCTTCTCTAGTTCTTTAGTGCCATTTCCTTTGCTAGTTTCTTTTACATTGTGAGCTTGACTCTCACAAATGTCTGCTTCTGTTGTTCACTAGTGTTAGAAAAACAAAGGGAAAATACTGCATGTGTATTTAGAAGTCATCATTAAAGGATTAAAGGCTTTGAAAACCTTTTGAGTGAAGGAATTATACTCCTGTTAAACTGATTTCTGAGTACTTTTTGTGATTGTAGAGAGTTTAAGAATGATCTTGAATTCAGTATATAGCCCAGGCTGGCTTTAAACTCCTGTTTCAGCTACCTAAGTACATGGATCTCAGCTATATATGTATCATGAAGCTATATGTGTATCATGAAGCCTAGCCCTACATGTGTCTTTGTCAGACCCTCCCCATCTCCAGAAATTAYAAAAGTTCTAAAGAGTGAGAAAATGAATTATAAGGATATTATTACTAAGCATCTTACAGCCTAGGCAAAGATGCAAAGTCTCTTTAGAAGATTAATGAGTAACATTGAAGAGATAGGAAGGAGTGAATTCAAGTGTTAAATAAGTAGAAGAAAGGAGATAATAAAAATAGCAGAACTCTAGGCCATATGTAATGGAGGAATAGCAGAGAATACTCAACCTTTTCTAAAGTTGTTCCTGGAAACTAAGAGCCATGATATATGCCTAGGATGGACAGATAGACAGGCAGACAGGCAGGCAGGTGGGCAGGCAAAGAGAAAGAGGGAGGGGGAGAGAGGGAGGGAGAGAGAGACAGAGTGAGAGCTAGAACAAGCAGCATCTGCACATGGAATAAGCCTGTAGATCTGCTACTTGCTATTTGGAAGCACAAGAAAAGAGAATTTAGAATTCCAGGCTGGCCTGAGCTAAATGGAAAGATGCCCCCTCCCAACAAGAAGGAAATGAAAAAGAACCATTTACAAGCTACCATTGTAAAAAAGGAAAGAGGGGCTATCACTACTGATCCCATATATACAAAAGCACAGAAATACAATTAGTAATTTATCTCAAGAAATTTGGCAAATTGAGTTAGTTTGTGACATAAATAACAAAAATTTAAGAAGTTCCTCATCTGATGAAAAGTTGAATTTATATTTTAGCATTCTCATATAGGAAATGTGGACCTTTATAGTTTTTCTGTACCTGATAGCAAATATAAAAGGAAAGAGCTGTGGGCACAGTAAGGTATAGTATCTGGTAGCGATCCTGCCTGATGTGTGTGAAACCCTGGGGAAACAAACAACAGGAATAAAAATAAAAGACAAGAGGAAATAATAAGTTTACAGAACTCTTTAGACAACAGAATATTTCTAAGGAATATTTCTCAACTCATACTTTGAAGTCAGCATAGCATTGACAGAAACTAGACAAAGACGTTACAAAGCAAAAGAGGCCACAGAACTCCATCGTTAATAAACATGCACTTGGAAATCCTCATAATCCATAGTACTATTAATCCATAGTACTTTGGATTAATCTTGGTTGGATATTTGATCTTTATAATTTACTGTATTAATAAACTAAGAGAGAAAAGTATGTGGGTTTTCAATAGGTACAGAATAATATTTGACAACATTTATTATCAAAAAGATTCCATTATACTAAGAGGGGTAGTTCATGACTTAATTTATGGCATCTAAGGAAATGCTTTTACTATGTATAGTATACTTAGTGATAAATGACTCAGTACTGTGTCTGTGATTGGTGACAAGACAGGAAACCCCAAACTCTGAACAGAAAAACTTAAAGATTGGATTGCAAACCAACCTTTTTCAGACAGATGTTTTAATTGCATATGTAGAAAATATTAATCTACCAAAATTACTAAAATTATTAAGTGACTTTAGCAAAGGGTAAGGGTAACAAAATCAGTTCTTTCTGTAAACACCTCTTAGCAAAAATAACCTCTTGGAAAGTAAAGTTTCAGAATGATTATAGTAGCCTAAAAAAGCACAAAATAGTTATTGGTACAGTTAAAGAAACTACATTAAGACTTCACTAACATATTAATTACTRGGGGAAAGCAAAAGACTTGAATACCTGAGTAAGATGTCTTCGGGACAAGTCATGTAGCTCAGTGATGGAGTGCTTACCTTGTATGTACCAAGCCCCTGAAGCCTACAGTCATACACAGGCACACACACACACACACACACACACACACACACACACACACACGCGCGCATGCACAAAAACTATGGCTTATTCCTGTATTGGAAAGTATAGTGTTACTAAGGTACCTGCTGTTATCTCACTCATTTATTAATTCAACTCAGGAATATCTTAGCAACCTTAACACACACAGGCCACATGCACACAAATACACACTGACATTTTGATATGTAATTTATGTGGAAACACAAAGGATGTAGAATAGTGAAAAATGCTTTTGTAAAAAGTAATGAAGATGAAGAGTGTAAATTATGAAGCTAAAACAACTAAAGTCTTATAGAAGAATGGTTTATAAGATGGAATAGGAAGTTAAGTATATGAGCACACATGTGCAGTCTGTGAATTTTTGTCTAAGATCCCTSTACAGTTCTGTGTACAGGATAGACCTTTTATGATGATTGAGCACACTGGGGTGAGACGTGTGACAGTGAACCCCATTTTCTAATTCATACTATATGCTTGAAATAAAGCATTGTCCTAAAGGGTAAAGTAGAAATTTGATCCACCTTGTAAAGGAAACCATCCTAATATATTTATCTGGCATAGGCAAATACTTCTTTGATAGCACAGAAGAACATTGGAGTGTAAATCGCTGCCAAAGATATATTGGACTTCATTGAAGATAAYGTTTCTGCTTACCAGAAGTTTCTTAGGAAATTGTATAGGTCAGTCATGCAGTGAGAAAATATTCTGCATTTACCTGACAAAGACTTTCAGGTATACAATTAAAACCTCAGAACAAACAATCCTGTTAACTGGGTTTTAGATTAAAGTGGAAATTTCTCAAAGACTTAGGAATAGTCAATAAATGCATGGAAAGCATGTTTAACAGTAATAAGCAGAAGAGTCAGATAAAAATGAGAGTGATACTGCTCACCTGCCAGAAGGGCCCAAACTTGAAAGGATACATTAATGTTATCAGAATTCTCATATTGTGGAGTGAATAGAAAAGGACTCAATTACTTTAGGAAGCCCCTTAATAGATTTTTATGAGTTAAAACAGGACCTAGCATTTTATCATTGCCCAGTGTGAAAATGTTTTATGAAAATTCGCATTTGAACAGTCATAGAAACTGTTTATCATGGTTCTACAAAAATACAAATGTCTATTCAGTGGGAGGATGAATGAATAAGCTGTGTCTTACTAGAATGCAATAGGAATTACTGATCCACATAAGCACATGTGAGTCCAGAACTGCTGAGACACAGCCAGGCACAAAGAAGAGCACATGTTGTTTCTTCATCTGTCAGAGATTGCAGAGCGGACAAGGCTGAAGTTGGTGGKAGTGGCTTAGATAAGAACAGTCTTGCCTTGTGGAGACTGACAGGAATGACACAAGGAGCCACCTGGGGGTCAGGGTTTYTGTCTTGTTAAATCTTGTAAGACCTGAGTGTGTATGAATTTGCCAAAACCTAATGGTTGTGATGTGGATATTTCACTATACGTAAATGATATTGAATTAAAGAAACAGAATAGTAAAGTTATATAGTTTATTTTTTCTCAACAGTAATAGTGATTTCCTGTCTTTTTTTTCAAAGTACACATGCATTTCGGCAGTCATAATACTTGGTGATAATTATATGAACACAGGTGTTGGTTAAATCACTTCTTTTGCCAGTAGAGAAGTATGTGACAAATGTTACTTCTGCTCATTCAATTTCCTTTGCTAGGATGCTTGATAGAAACCTAGAATGATTCATTTAATTAATTTATGTAACAATACTAGTGATTTCATCCTTAAAATTGCTGTCATAGTAAGGTTTCTGTTTTTGAACAGACCCCAACTATAGAGGGATTTGTCTGTGAAAAATTTAGTTAGTTTTTATGCATATATGTAGGAGTGCTTGTGTGAGTTTATGTACACTGTGTGTATGCTGGTGCCTGTGAAGGCCAGAAGAGGGCGTTAGATTTCCTAGAACTGGAGTTATAGGTGGTAGCTATCTGATGGAAGTCTTGGGACCCAAACAAAGGCTCTCTGCGAGAGTATTAAGCACTCTTAGCCACTGAACCATCTCTCTCTTTTTTTTTCTTTCAAACATTGCTTTAATCATGGTGTTTTCTTTTTTTCTTTTTCTTTTTCTTTTCTTTTCTTTTCTTTTTTTTTAATTTTCTGTGTTCTTTGTTTACATTCCAAATGATTTCCCCTTTCCCGGTATCCCCTCACCATATGTCCCATAACAAACTTAAAAGAAATTGTTATCACGTGTTATTTGGTTCTCAGCCTACTCTGGAGCATTTGTTACATCATGCCAAGTGTAGTGTGCACCTGAGTAGTTGGCTTCCTTAGATGATTTTGGAGACTTGTCTTTAGTGTGCTTTCAGAAGAATATTTTTGAAGTCAGAGATGCTATAATGAGCTTAGTCCCATCTACTAAGAAAGCCAAAGAGGTAGTTCTCTTGTGCCCAAGGGAAAGAGGCCAGCCTGGATAGCATAGTGGGGCCCTGTCTCAGTCAGTAAACACACACACACACACACACACACACACACACACACACACACACACACTTTCTTTTAATGGAGATCAGTGTAGTCTTACTATGTAGGTAATAACATAGGCTTCAGGTAAGAGTATTCAGTGTGGCCAGCCATGGACTCAGGAAGCAGAGGCAGGTGGTGCTCTGTGAGTTTAGGCTAGACTGGTCCAATAAACCAATGAGGAAGGGGCCTGGGGCGGGGGAGGATGCAGAAAGAAAAAGGAAGAAAAAAAGGGTATTCCATTGATCCAGAAAATTATAAAATAGTAAGCTTTGTGCAAGTACTACTTCTTTTCCAAGACAAGCCTACTAAAACAAGAATTAAGATATATAGTACATAATATTCTTATAGAAAAACAGTAGATATGGAAGTATATAGTTGACTTTTCATTATGACAAAATATGTGATACAAGTGACTTCAGAGGGAGGACTGACTTTGTCCTGTGCTGTCAGAGGGTCTTACTCCAACTGTGCCAAGAGAGTGGTATGAGTGACTGTGTGGGCAGGAGTGTGATGTAACGGGTCACACCCATACATCTGACAAGAAGTCAGTGCTAATTTGGAGATTTAAAAAACATCGAGTCATGAYGATTTAGGTGATAAAGTTGCCTAGTAAGAAGGTGGGACTTTATTTTGATGAGAAAAATGTATATAGGGCCAAACTTCAAAGAAATATAGTAGAGGCTTAAGGAGCAGGCAGAGAATAAGAAAAGATACGGGAGGTGGAAGGTTGTATGTGATGTCATTCCCAGCATTTATGAGAAAGCAGTTGGAGAGAGGTGGATTAGCAATGTGTGATGCCAAGAGTCTTTAGTGGAATTCCTGAGATCCGATTTTAAGTGCTGTGGTGGTTGGGGAGGAAACATACAGTTTGTTATTTTAGGGCAGTTTCTTCACCTTCCTCTATATGAAACAACCCAGGGAAATGATTATATTGGTAAGCTTTGAGTATAGCTGGTAGAAGGTCAGCTCTTAGCAAATACACTGGCTGTGGCAGCAATGTAAAAACAAGCGTTTGCCTCATCCTCTTTAATATTATTCTTTTCATTGGTGGGGAAACATTCACCTTTCCATCTTAAATCAGTTTTGGCCCAACTACTGCATATTTCTCTGCTTTGTCCCTCCATCCTCCTTCCCATTCTTCTAAGAGACAGACTCTGACTTCTTAGCCCAGACTGGCCAAGGGCTTCCAGCCTCCTACTGTAGCCTCTTGAATGCTAGGGTTATAGGTACCACACTGCACCCTGCTTCTTACTACTTTCTGATTAAGAACATTAGAAAGTGAGGGCTTCTAATTGGATTGTTTGAGCAAATTTTTGGTGACCTTTCTTTCTTTTGCTGCTTTTTAGATCCAGGCAAAGACTCTCATTTTGTTAGTAGAGCCAGGAAGCAGGCAGTTTCCATGGCAACCGACAGGCTGAGTTTACTGTGGAAATTTCCGGAATTAACAGAGCTGCATTGCAGAAGGATGCATAGAGCAGTATTCATCTAGAGATCTTCACAGTGTATGCAGAGAGGAACAGTTGCTGTGTTATCAGGATATGTGCATGTTTATTTTCTTGTCTAAGGAAGATTGGCAGGTGTGTGTGTGTGTGTGAGTGTGTGTGTTGAGAGAGTTAAACTTCTTTGAGGCATTTCGTACATCCTGGCTGGGTAACCTGGAGCTTGCTTAAAGACGAAAAGGGAAATGGTTTGGGAAGGAGGATCTGCTTGGTGCCACTGGGAGAGAATTAGGTAAGTGCATCTCTTAGAGGGGTGATATGGAAATGAGGAAAGTACACCCACTTCAGTTGACAGTGAACGGTTCTGAGGAAAGGTGGGCCTAGGCAGAAGATGGTTCTAAAGGAAAGGTGGTAGGCATCAGCATGTTTGGGAAATCAGATTTTTATTTTGGGCAAGAAGTCCATCAAGGTAATTACTATCATCTGCTGAAAGATAGTTGCTAAGAGAGGTGCCCAGTGTGCTAATAAGGAGGTTTGCTGCACTGAGCACTTCCTAAGTGATGAGAAAGACTCCAGAAGGTTGTTAGATCCTTAATCCTGTTGATCTGGGGGTCAGGATATTTAAGAATGAAGCAAGTGAATTTTGAGATTAATTTCTGGAAATAAGACTGTAGAATCTGAGTAGATAATTAGGGTTTCTTATAACATTATAAATTTAAAAGAGAAAGGAATCTAGAAAAATATAGTGGTTTTGACATTTATGATAACAGACATTTATGTCATGTCGTCAGTATGCTGTAGCTCCATGGCAGGTTCTTCTTGCAAATGAAGTTTGACTGGAACATAGCCGGTGATCTGGCTGCCTGTTTACAATGGAGACTGTTTGCAAAGACCCTATTGTAAAGCCTGAAGTAATTACTATATGATTCTGTACAGAAAATGTATTCTTGTGTCTGTTAGAACTAACTGTTGTGATGGAGTTGCTGCCTTAAAGCAATAGCAATTTATTTTATCACAGTACTAGTGGCCAGATATTGAAAATTAAAGTGTTGGCTGGGCTGGGCTGGGCTTCTTCTCCAGGCTCTAGAGAAGGCTCCCTTCCTCTCTGCTTCTCTTGGTGATATTGAGCATTTCTAGCCTTGTCTCAGTGGCATTACAATCTTTTCCTTTATCTTCACTTTACCAAAACCTTTTGTTTTTCTCTCTGTTTCCYTTAAGGAGAGCCATCATGTTTGAAATGTCTGAAAAATCCATGTGTATGATTAGTAAGATTCCTTTTTTTTTTTTTTTTTTTTTTTTTTTAATTTTAAGAAAGGGCCTTAGGCTGGCCTCGAACTTGTTATCAGGCTGGCCCCAAACCTGTAGGTCCCCTTCTTGCCCAGTACCACCACACCCAGCGATTCTACTTTGGACCTATCTCAATCAAGGTGATCTCTTTCTGAGATCTGAAATAAGATTGTAAAGATAAGGTTACATTCTGTGGTTCTGGATAGACKTATTTTGGGGGCACAGGGGATTATTCAAAAACTGTGTTWKGTTTTCTTAAAACACATTCTGTGTTAAGGCTAGTCAGTTGCTGGTCAGCTTCCTTTGGAAACTTGTGAAGAATACATTCTGTAGGAGATTCCCTCTATTGGGAAAGATCCTAGACTCAGTCTTCCAATGTGGGCCCATATAAGCCACAGAGCATGGCTCTGTCACATTGAAGTGGTGGGATGAGCACTTGGATGCTGGAGAGGGAGAGCRCCAGAACTCACGGGGACTTAGGAAAACAGCACCTGCACTGTCATCTCGTCCTCCTCTCATCTCTCCATGTCTCTCCTCAGCTCTCAGCTTTCAAACTCCAAACAGTAACAAACACATTTGGAGTTTTAATGAAAATGATTGGAACCAAAGCAAGAATCTGAGTTATGAGGGATGAGACTCATGGCTATGCCACTGGAAACAAAGTGATTCAGAAGAAGCACCAAGTAAGCAAACAGTAGATGGCAACTTGGAAGGAACATGGCAGTGCAGTTACCTGAGGCTTAGTTTTTGCTGGGATGTTTGTTCTGTCGGAGTGTCTAAAGAACCAGCTGAGGCTGGGAGGTCTGGAGTGTTTCATAAGTCCTGTATGGAACATTTGTGAGCCATAGTCATAACATTAATATCTGTCCTYGAAGTTCCCAGAAATCTTAGTCACCACCTTTGGGTCCATATTAGAAAGGGGATGTATGTGTGGTGAAGAATCAAACAGGAAACAAGAGCTTCCAGTGTGGACGCTGTCTTAAAGAGAAAACCCCATTTTAATTTGATGGGCTAATGTCAATAGCATCATCTGAATACTAAAGAATGAAACCCCTGATAGAGGTGTGAGATGATTTTAAGAGTTAAGCAAAAATGACTAGCAGTAGATCCAAATTAATATTTACTAAAAGTAAGGAAGTACTAAACAAGCACTCCATCCTTTCTGAGAATGTTGTTGTGATTGTAGATCTTGCATCTACTAAGGACTGGTGTATTCTGCTTCCATTTAGAGATGCAGTAAAGAAACATGAAGCTAAGTCCAGGATTTCCGGGGAGAGTTTCCCAGAAAGAAAAGACCAAATGAAGTCTTGTTTCTTTTCTAGTTGAATTCTTTAGTCTATAAATATGTTCATATTGGATGCCAGGTTGAGATGTAGGAGGCCCTGGGAATATATTTTTTTTTCACTTTACCAAAATATTTGTGCATATGGTTGAATTATATGGGCAAGCCTAAGTAGTTTTCTAGAAATACAAACATTTTCTTGAATGCAGTAACAGTTGTATTTTTTGGARTCATGAGTATGTCAAGCTTATTGTATAGTTGGGATTAAATTAAGCTGCTTTATCACAGATCATAGTTATGCTGAACTCTTTACCCTTCCTTTGACAGGTCTTACAGTATGTTCTATACTGGCTTGGAGTCTGTGATGCTTCTGCCTCAGCCCCCAGGGTGCTGACTGCTGGTATATACCAACACACCTGGTTCTCAAGCTGGCTCCCACTGGCAGTCGTACTAGTCATGAGGCTACCAAAATAAAAATTCTACCCAAGTTTTCTCCTCAGGCAGAGACTGCCTGTGGAAGGTGGCCTTATTTGCCCTGCTTCAGGTCCCCTTTTATCCTTTCCTCCCAAACAAACAAATGAATAACCGCAGTTCTTCTCTTTAAGGGAAGAGAAATGGATGGCGGCACACCTTATCTGGGAAATGAGGTCATCATGAGTAAAGCATTATGGGTGGAATTAGAAGATTGCAGTAGCAGTAAGACCAGGACTTAGACTTTAGAGTCCTCTGCTGTCAGCTCAAAGGTTACTAGAGAGCAAGGAGACTAGGGGTAGGAGAATTTGCACTGGAGCTGTGGATATTCGCATTACTACATTAAGCCCTGGGTGTCAGCCTCACCAGCTTGTGGCATTTCTCACGGGTAATGGTACAAAATAGAGGGAGGTTTSCATGTCTGCTGGATGGTTTTTTATGTGTACCCTGCCTTATTAATTCTAGTTGCCATGATCTCTCCACACTCCTAGATCCATGTGCTCAAYACAAGGATGTTGATAAACTTCCTGGATCTCCTTTCCCTGCAGTAGTCTCAGCTTTYCAGGCAGGAGCTAGGGACAGTTGCATTATTTTTTCTCTCAGGGCCTGCTACCATCTATGTCTGATGCCTGGTGTCTTCAGATCTTGTGAATCTTGTGTCTGTCTTTTCTGCTGTGAAGTCATTCTTCTCTCCATACTCTAGACTGGGAAACCTGGTGCTATACAGACAMATAGRAAGACTGTCTCTCAGTAACATTTTTCAGCATTCAGTTACCTTCACCCATCCCTAGCCAGGACTAATTCACTTCATAATGAAAAGAAACTAATTTGCAGGGGTTGGAAAATGACTCAGTGGTTAACAGCACTTGTTGCTCTTGCAGAAGACCTGGGTTCAGTTGCTGACACCTGCATAATAACTCATAACTGTCCATAATTGAAGATTTAGGGGATTGACACCCTCTTCTGGCTTCTGTGGGCACCAGATATGCATGCRGTGTAATATAAATAAATAAAAAAWTTTTTTAAATGAAATGTAGCTTGTAAGAAGGGGCTGAGAAGCTAAAATGTAAGACTAGGTTTGGATGAATGAGCAGCAGTATTACTGAACAGAATGTCACCTGAGGAATCTGGAAACAAGGTGGTGGTGAGAGATCATGTTACATGCATGTGCACACTCAGACACAGTTGCCAAGAACTGAAGGGAAGAACTGATTTCAAAACATAARTAACTGAATTTTTTTACATTCTTGAATTCATTGAGAAGGTAAACAAGCCTGTGAAACATTTGGTGGATAGGATTTTTGGTTCTAGAGAGTGGTTCTCAAGCTTCCTAATGCTGCAGTCCTGCAATACAGTTCCTCCTGTTGTGGTGACCCCAAATCATAAAATTATTATCATTGCTACTTCATAACTGTAATTTTGCTGCTGTTGTGAATCCTAATGTAAGTATTTGGTTTCCGATGGTTCTAGGCCACTCCTGTGASAGAGTTGTTTGACCGCCAAAGGCGTTGCAACCCACAGGTTGAGAACCATTGCTCTAGATAAAGAACTTGTTGGGCAAAGCAGCAGTGACAAAGCAGACTACTTGAACTAGCAGATCTCAGTGGTGCTTTTTCAGGCAGTAGAACAAGAAATGCTTATTACTCAATAGGCACAGATTGTTGAAGTCCAACAGTGACACAATAAAGTACAACTAGAGTCTTGACTGGTAGTGTGTGACTGAAACCCCAGCACCTGTGAGACTGAGGCAAGAATTTGAGACAAACTCAGTCTATATAGAACCTGACTCAAAAGAAACATGGAAAATGTTATTTAATCTTAGTATCATTCTAAGTTAGAATGCAAGGCAAAAGTTGGCTCTTGACTGGTGGTCCTGCTGGTCCTGCCAAATCTATGCAAGAATGCTGTTCAGCTCTGACCAAAATGAAACTAACTAATGACTGCTGAGTTAGAATGTTTTGGTCGAATTTGTAAACTAGTTTTTGTAATTCATGCATACAGTATAGATAAATACAAACAAAAAGTGTGTTYCTTTCTGAATTGTGAGGTTTTTCCCTTTCTGTACCCTTGGAGCCTTGTCAAATGGTGTTGGCTTAGGGTATCTGGTTAGACAGGAGTGGCTCAGGAACCTGTCTGCTGCTGAGTTTGCAAAGTGAACACCACTGTATTAACAGAGGGCAGATTTGAACGTTTGAGTTCTGCTGGAGCCATTTGTCACCTCCTTAGTTGTGTCATTGTTTAAAACAAAACAAGCAATGTGAAGTCTACCTACCAACACAGGAGACAACATTGAATTTACCTCCCATACAGAAAGCCCCGTGCAGCTTTGCCCAACATGTGGGATAGAAATAGTTCCTCAGGATTTGGTCTGATTAATGTTCTGGAGCATAATGTCACAGACAGTTATTTGTTTTTAAAATCTCTAGGTTTTAGGAAATTATAGATTTGTGTGGGTCAGTGAAAAGATGCCAGCTAACATAGATGCAGTGTTAGTGAATGGAAAACTTGGTCAGATCTGCCCAAAGCTAAATAARCAGAAGAGACGTCATGTACAGATTTGCCAGGTTGCAGATTTTCATGTGACAAGGTAAGTTTAAGATTTCAGATTTTAATCTCTATGCTTTGATGCTACTTTAATAATAAGGCCTGTATTGAATGGATTCAAGCCCTATATCAAATGTTCTACTTAAAATCATACATACTCTGTACTTTTATAAACATCCATTTCTTTTGTATGCACACATAGTGTGTCAGTTTTCACTATGTGAATGTGTTCTCTTTAGGAACCAAGAATTATTTATTAGATTTAAGATGTATATCTTTAAGAAATCAGAGATACTTTTAAGTCAGAGCTTTTGACTAGAATTGCTGTGGGTTTGAAGATGTCTGCTAGCTATTTTATGCACAGTGAATTTTCCTGCTGACCTGCCACCTTTTATGCCAGATGCTGGGACTATAGGACTCTACCTCCCTTGAGAATTACTGGGAAATAAAATAACATTAGGGACCTTAYTAGTTCAGGGTAAATTTGAGTGCATATAAACATCAAGTACACATACAGTGGCATAAGCCTTATAATTTCTTTCCTCCTTTCCATAGATTCATCCAGAGATAGCCTAGGGCTCATGTAGTGTTGTCACAGGTGAAGTCTAGAATACTTTTGTGGTCACCCTCTCATTCTCAGGACACCGTTTCCTTTCTCAAGGGCATTGGAGGAGCCTGGAGAAAGGAGGAGAGGAGAGTTGCATCAACTCCTTTTAAGTGCTGTATTCCCATTTGCCACTTCTAACTGCAAGGATTGTTGGTATCTTAGATTGGCCCCTTTTTGAAAACTAAAACCAAGCCATTGATTGACAGTGTGACTCCAACAACAGAAACTAATTTCTCACAATTGTGGAGGCTAGAGAATCCAAGATCTAGTTACTATACTAGGAAAATAGGTTCCATTCTGAGGTCTTTTCCTGTGGCTTCCTAGTACTGACACCTCATTGGCTGCGCATAGGACCTCTTTTCTTTGTTTATGTGGTAATGCAGCAGGCTCTCTAATGTCTTCTCTTACACGAACACTAGTCTTGTTGGAGTAGGTCCCATCTTTACTAACCTTCCTTTAACCTCAATTATCTCTAAGGCCCTATCTTCAATACAGTCACACCAAGGGTCTTTGGTATGTGAATTTTGAGATGGAACAYAATTTAGTTCATAAGCAGTCAGCACATACAGCATTGCTGCCTCATGTAGGAGGGATGGAGAGGAGAAAGGACGTGGACAACATGGTGGTTATATCAGCCACATATTCTAGCCAATGTATAGATTAGACCTTAGATTATTCACTGAAGGCATTTTGTAGAAAACTGTAACAAGAAATGAAGGCTGTTGGGGGATTTTGGTTTTTTGCTTGTTTGTTTGATAGAACAGATTATTACTTCTATTTTTTCTCAAAAGAAGGGTTATCTTAGGAAGTCAGAACTTTTTTCCTCTTTAATCATAAAGTATAAACAACACATTTTCTGTGTTATTATTTCTTTGTTGTTTTGTCTTTTACTTATACCATTTTTCATTGAATGTGTGTGTGTGTGTGTGTGTGTGTGTGTGTGTGTACATACATGCACACCTGCCATGACATGCTTTTTGATGTCAGAGCACACAACCTGTGAGAGTTTTCTCCTTCCTATGTATGATGTAGGTATTGAACCCAGATGGTTAGATGTGGCAGCAAGTCTCTTAACCCCTGAACCTTAATGCCAGCCTTCTTGCCAAGCTTTTCAATAGATGTGTCTTCTGTTGTTTGTAGGTGTTCTTTTCTAGGCCCCTGTCTTAGTACTGTTCCATTGCTGTGATGAAACTCCATGACCAAAGCAACTCATAAAGTAATTTAACTGGGGGTTTGCTTACAATTTCAGAGGTTTGATCCATGACCATCATGGTGGGGAGCAGTGGAGGCAGGCAGGCAGACATGGCACTAGAGATGTAGCTAAGAGCTACTTACATCCTGATTCATAGGCAGGAGACAGACTGGGCCTGGTTTGAGCTTTTGAAACCTCACTCCTGGTAACACCACTCCTCCAATAAGGCCAAACTTATTCCAAGAAGGCCATATCTTCAAATCCTTTTAAAAGTTCCACCAACTGGGAATCAAACATGCAAATGCATGAGCCCATGGAGGCTGTTTGCATTCAGACTACCCTAGCCCCTGAAGTAGTTTAGATCAGAAATTGAGTTCATGGTTGGGTTCAGGCAGGCATCCTATCTAGTGCTATAGTAATTTATCACCCTTTGGAAGCCATTAAGRCTGGGCTGTTGAAGTGGAAGCTGAGAAGAAAGTGGTCCATTTTCCCCAGAAAGGTTTGAGGCCCAGTATGAGTGCTGTGGTGATGTAACCATGACATGTTCTCTGCGACTTTGTATTATGTTCTCAATTTGGGGCATTTTTATTAGTTCATGAGAAATTTTGTATCTCTTAGCTATTTAACTGTTCACTTTCAAAAAGAAAATAGGGGTTAATCTCAAAGCTATGCAGCTGACAAAAGTAACCTAAACTATTCATAGTGCTAAAATTTGTCCTTAATATTAGAGAGCATTGTGTCTGTTGCTATTTCTTGCTTTTATATAAAGCTTTTATGTAAGAGTGCTGCATTCGTTTCCATTCTCAAGGATGGTACCATATGCATGTGACATTATGCAGTCATAAAGTAGTATCTCATTGATTGTTACCATATTGTGTTTTGTCAAAGCAAGTCACAGATTYGCCTCTCCAAAATGAGAAACCTGAAAATAGTATGAGACCAGGAGAGGAAGATYGTGGGAACCATGTGGTGACTTCTATGGCCCTCACATTAGCAAATATTTAAAATATTGCTTCCAATTTACAAGTAATTTCAATTAACTTTTTCTAGATACCTTCACTGTTAGGCCATGCTGTATTTCATTGGTGATTAAAATGGGTCATGGGGATGGTATCATTTAGTGACTATAAATGGAATTTCTTTATGTTAGAGTATTTCCTGGCTTACTCTATTTCAGKAGAGAGATTACTGAGACAGATCTCTTTGTTATCACCTGAGTATCTCTTCCCTCATCAGAGATCAGTGCTGTCTTTGTCAGGACTAAAATGCTTACTGGGCCTGGTGTCAGGGCTTCTGTCACGGGAAGCTAGATGTGCCAAGGCAGGRCTGAAAGCCACTGACTGAGAACTCTGGAGCTTGCAGCATGAGAACCTCCTATGTGGAGCACAGCTTCCCTWAGTCATTTAGATAAAATGTATTAAACTTGTAACTGTACCCTTGAATCCTACTTATAAACATTAGTCAAGATGGGTTTGGGGCAAGAGAGATTTTAGCATTATAAAGTTTTTGAGGCCCTTAGAACTAGCCATAGAAAACAGTTCTACAAATTTCAGGAGATATTCCTGAGTTTTTCAAGAACAAAATAGATAAGTGAACTGTAAACCTTCCTTGCTCTTATCACAAGGCTGGACTTTGAAACAGAGTTTTGTAACTTAATAT
>BDUI01000230.1:175010-185310 GCA_002335545.1 Apodemus speciosus
AAATTAATTAGTAACTTCTAGCTCCTGCACTATATTAGAAAAGATAATAAGCTTTCAACAGCTTCTTAGGAATTGGGTTGAATTTTTCCTGATATTTTATTATAAATGAACTTCTTTAATCATGAGATGACTTTTCAAAGTGTTTCATGGTCTCTTATGACATTTCATCCTACTCTTTGAGTTTAAAAAAAAGAAGAAGAAAAGATAAAGGCTTGTGTTGGCCAATCTAATATCTGCCTTATTCAGCTTAAATTTAAGATGTAAATAAATGAACATTTCTTAGAAACCATGCATGAGTTTCTTGGTTCAGCTTCTGAGCGTGTGAGCACTGCTTCATCATCAGAGTTGTGTTTTTCTGTGACTGGGATTAAGGGCTGATTGAAGGGAAGGGAAGGTTCTTCCTGATGCCTGATGTGCTTATTCAGTTTTATGGGAGTTCTGCTTCCTAAGGATTAACCCACCTTGGCTGCACTTGTTGCAAATGGTAGAAACTTTTCCCATGCTACTGTTCTGATTTCCCATAAGTAAGTGTCTGGTAGCAACTGTGTTACTACTAGATTTATACACTCATCCTTAGATATTCTCTAACTTGAGTTATTAATCAAGAACTAAGAGTCATTAACTTGAATGTGCTGTTAATGTAGGTTTATACTTCTAGTTAGTTCTCCTTTGGGAGGACTGGTAGGCCTGTTGAATTGGGTTAGTTTGTTAGGTGTTCATTGAGATAAATGTTACAACTCAACCCCAGAACGTTACTGTAGTTACTGAGCAATGCTTTCTCAGTTCACATCACTCAGGCAGAATCCCAGCAGGTAGCTGCTCACCTCTACCCACAGTACTTGAACAAAGGGAGTAGGGAAGGAGGCATGAGTCCAGTGCAGAGTGTCCCGGGCAGTGCAGTGTCATGCTGACCTGAAGCCATCCAGCAGCCTGTTCCTTTATGCACAGAAGTGAACGGAGAATGGGGTTGCAGATGAGCAGATTCTCCTGCCAAAGCTTAGAGCCCAGGGACTGTCTTTCATTCTGAACAGGAACAATGCTGCCAGAAAGTTCAGCTGGGCCCCTCTGCCAGGGAGCGGCATGTTTTCTTTCCTTAGTGATGGCAGAGGTTGGAAATCTGTTTCAGAAGTCAGACATGGATGTGAACTGTTGTGGTTTTTACTGTAATGTCCTTTCTTTAGACTTGGACAGACTTTATAAGAATAAAAATTAGGAAAACAAAATTTAAAATCATGGTTTCTAATCATGTGTGTTAGTATTTACCAGTATAGATATGTAGATAGAAAAATGATAGAAAATTAATAATTAAGAAAAAAACTTGAATAGTAAGAATTCATAAACTACTACATAGACATCTTTCTCAACCAAAGGGTCGTTTGAGATTTCCCTTCTTTTACTCATCAGCTCTTTGTTTTAAATTTAGATATGTGGAAATACTAAAATTTTTTAAAAAAATCATGTTGACTATTTTTATAATCTCCCAACCAATTTGTATTATTAAAACAGAGATAAATGTTCATTCAAGTAATTACTGATTATTAATTATTAATTAAAATTATCTGCTATATTTTGAACAAATACAAATTACTTGTCTGCTTACTTAGACTTTTAACAAGTCTTTTGGAGCAAGATAATAATGTTGATTTAGAAGCAAAGTCATTCATATCAAACCGTGAAAATATGGACACGAGTGAAAGAAAGAAAAGGTTCTCACCTCTGAGGGGACTAATTGTCTTTTCTGCTTCCCATTCTTTTATCTTTATTTCTATGACTGTGGTATTTCAGTGTAACATTATAAATTAAAGCCAAGACATTTCATTTGGTATGAAACACTGTAGATAGCAAGGTATAYGTTCTAAGTAAATACATTTTTAAAATACATATTTGAAGAATATGGGATTGATGCCTGGTGTAGTGTCAAACATAAAACTGAGAGAACCCACTTCTGTTCTTTAACTGCCTGTTCTCGTGTCACATGGAATACTCTTTTGTATCTCTGCCTCTGGCTTCTCTTCTGTAAAATGGGCTCAAGAATTTAATTGACTGCCTTCACTCCTTGCAAGAACATTGAGGACAGATACCTCGAAGTCTTGGAGGACAAAATGCTACCTTGTGTATTTTTTGATACTAACTTACCTTGTAAGTATGTGCTTTGTGTTGTGTACAGTGACATAGTGTGACATTGTGAACTTTTTTATGAGAATAAAAGTTCTTTGCATGCTTTAATGTTAAACTGTATTTCCATTATTAATGTCTTATGTTTTCTGAACTTGATTCTGTTCTATCTTGCTAGTGCAGTGGGGAATGTTCATTTGAAATCTATGTATTTTACAGTGTTCTGGTTGGGAGGTGGAGTATAGATGTTTTCTGACAGAAATGTGCAGAATTGTACAGTTCGGTTAGGACCCTGTCCCAGATCTGTAGTATGCAGAGGACTGTCTTCAGCTTAGGAGTAGACAAAAGGAACCCTCTGTGTCTCCATTTTAGGATTTCCCCCAGGTTATGCTGACCTGCATGCAGAACCATGAATAGAAATGGGGAAAACTTCCTGTTTTCAACATAGAGGAGGTTGAGTGAAGGATGAGAGCAGTCGGGATTTGAAAGGCTTGTTTTCATCTGTACGCTCTCCATCCCGGTCCACATTCCCTGCCCTGGACTCTTTCCCATCGTAATCTAGTAAATGAAGATGCTAGGCAGTCAAGAAGGCTGTTATTGTATTGGWTGCTAGAGCCTATATAATTCTGAGATGATGGTTAAAAAGAAGCAGCCTACAATTATTCATGTGAAAACTTCTATACTCTGATTTTCTTTGTATTTGCATGTGGACATAATTCTCAGAGCCTAAGAGCGTTATTGTGTAAGCTTCACCACCATCAGTGAATGTGTGACCCAGAGTCCTGTGCCCTTAAAAGAATTCCTGAGTGCTTTTTTGTTAAATGTCCTGTGACCAACCTTACAAGTATAAAGTATAAGGAAACATGGTAATTTTGCAGCCTGGGTAATATTTTGAGGTTTGGTAATTTTCAGTACTATGGTAAAGTTTTTACTTCAGTCTTTAAAACTATTCTGTTCTTATGACATCTGTTATCATTCTTTTCCAGAGAATTCGGTCAACTGTGGATGAAAAAGAACAAAAACAACTTCTCATGGATTTGGATGTAGTAATGCGGAGTAGTGATTGCCCATACATTGTTCAGTTCTATGGTGCACTCTTCAGAGAGGTACGGGGAAACCACTTGGGTTTTAGCTGAAAAATGCATACCTAATTGGGATAAGTAAGAAGGCAGTAGGGCTAATTCTGCTCTTCAGCACAGTGCCATACAGTCATTAACAAGGAAGTTGCCTCTCGTTATAGTATAGAACTATCCTCATAAACCCATAGGTTCTTTCTGCTTAGGATAGTTTTGGAATTCCACTGAATTTTAGACTTAAAGCTTCTTATATTAAAGGATGATTAACATCTATCTATATATATATGTAAATAGCTCYGTGTCTTTGTGGTTGCTGCTTCTGACTGCCATTGTTTTTTTCCCCCTTCCTGTTTTCTATTAAGGATGTGGCACATCTGTGTGTCAGTACTTCAGTGTAGAATTTTAAGAATTATTTTGTTTAATTTTTTTTTTTTTTTTTTGGTTAGTAATGAAATGTGTGTTATGGTGACATCTTTGGTTTTTAAAAAATACACTTTAACTAAAATAGACATTATCACTTCCGCCTTGCCTTTGCTCCCACTAGCCTCCATTGTGTGTATGTGTCATTACAGTTGGTTCTCTTTTTGCCCCACCCACCTGTCCTTCCCTCAGTCCCTTCCTTCTTCTGGCTGATCACCTTCCATTTTCTAAAGGTTCCCCTTTCTGCTCTCCTGTCAGTGTTTCATTACATCACCCTGTTCACTTCACTCCACCCTTTCCTTCAGATCTTTCTCTTCTCTCAGTTCTTTTTAAACTTCTAGAGAGTGTGTGTGTGTGTGTGTGTGTGTGTGTGTGTGTGTGTGTGTGTGTCTGTGTTTGTCTGTCTTCTACATGTGGCAGAAAATATGCAGCCTTTGTCTTTCTAAATATGGCTCATTTTGCTTCATGTGATTATCCAGTTTCATCCATTTTCCTGCATAGGCTATAATTTCATTCTTTACAAAAAAATTCCTTTTGTGTTTGCACCATAATTTTAAAAATCCATTCATCTGTTAGTAGGTGTCACAGCTGGTTCTGTACTTTGACTGTGAATAGTGCAACAAAGATGTAAATGTGCTAGTAGCTCTGATAGGCTGGTTTAGATCTTCAGACATATACCTAAGAGCAGGTATGGCTGGAGCATATCATACTTCTATGGTTTGTGTGTTTGAGGGGCCTGCATACCGCTGCCAACAGTTTATAAGGGTTACTCTCTTTCAGCATCACCATCAGCATTTGTTTTCTTGATGACAGCCATTTTGACAAGGTGAGATACAACTTCAAAGCAGTTTGAATTTGTATTTCCTTGATGACTACACGTTTTGAAAACTCTTTTTCAAATGTTTCTTGGGCATTTATATTTCTTCCTTTGAGAACTGTCTGTTTATTAGCTTACTTATTGATTGGCAGATTGCTTTTTATTGTTTTGTTAGAGTTTAATTTTTTTGAAATTCTTTATATATTCTGGATAGTAATCCCTTGTCAGTTATATCACCAAGACAGATTTCCCCCCATTCTAGAGGTGGTCTCTTTGCTCTGTTCATAGATTGCTTTGGCATGTAGAACCTTTCTAGTTTCATGTAATCCTATTTGTCAGTTCTTAGAATTGCTTACATGCTGCTGGAGTCCTTGTTTAAAAAGACTTTGCAGGCACCTCTGCTTGGAATATTCTGCTTGTTTTCCTTTAGCAGTTACAGGTCTTAGATTAAGGTCCTTGCTCTATTCTGTATTGTATTGTTTGCTTTTTGTTGTTGTTCAGGGTGGAAGATGTGGAAGAAGAAAAGTTTTCTTCTTTTACATTGAATATCCAGTTTATTGGCACTATTTGTTAAAGAAGCTTCTTTTGTAATTACATTTTTAACACATTTGYGTAAGATTTGATGACTTTAGCTTTCTGGATTTATTTCCAGGTCCTGTCTTGTAGACCATTATTTTTGTCCTTGAGACTTTGTGGTATAGTTTTAGGTCAGGTATTAGGATGCCTCTAGCATTATTCTGCCTAGTATTGCTTAATATTCATCTGTTTCTTATCTTTTTGTTTGTTTGTTTTGCATTTCTTACTAGTTTTATGTGAAATTCCAGTGAAATTTTTAGCTAGATGGAGACTGTCTTAGTTAGGGTTACTATTATACAACACCATGACCAAAAGCAACTTGGGAAGCAATGGGTTCATTTCATACAACAGTTAATCATCAAAAGCAGTGAGGGCAGGAACTCAAGCAGGACAGGAACCTGGAGGCAGGAGCTAATGGAGGCAGGCCATGTGGATGAGGGCAGCCGTGCTTGCTTCCTATGGTGATGCTAAGCCTGCTCTTTTATAGAACCCAGGACCACTAGCATTGTCTCTGCTTTCCCCCATAAACCATTTATTAAGAAAATGCCCTACAGGCTTGTCAATCTTATAGAAGAATTGAGACCTCCCTCCTCTCTGATGACTCTAGCATGTGTCAAGGTGACATAAAGCTAGCCAGAACTGGGATTGTGCTGAGCCTGTAATTTGCTTTGGGTCATGTATATCTAATTTTCACAATGTTACTTCTGCCAGTCCATGTTCTTGAGAGGTCTTTCTACCTTCTGGTATATTCTTCAGTTTCTTCCAGGCTTTAAAGTTTATCCTTTTGATTAGGGTTATTCATAGGTATTTTATTATTTACTTTTAGAAACTGTGATAAATGAGGTTTTGTTTTGTTTTTTTCTGGGCAAGTTTATTGCTGGTATATGGTATATGTGTAGAATACAAAATGCAGTTTAWGTCTTAGTTACTTTTCCATTGCTGTGAAAAGACACCATGACCAAAGCAACTTACAGAAGAAAGAGTTTTGGGCACCTTATAGTTTCAGAGGGTTAGAGTTCATGATCATCGTGATGGGGAGCATGTAACATGCAGGTAGGTGTGATCATGGTGCTGGATGGTGAGAGCTTACATCCTTATCAGCATGCAGCAGGTAGAGAGAGCTAATTGGGAATGGCATGGGCTTTCCAAACCTCAAAGCCCACACCCAGTGACGCATCTCCTCTAACAAGGTCACACTCCCAATCCTTCCCAAATAATTCCACCACCTGGGGACCAAGTAGTCAAATATATGACTGTGGAAATAACTCTCATTCTAACAACAGAAGCTGCTTTACTGTGTTTATCACATCTACGGTTTTCTAGGGTCTTTTAAAAATAGAATCATGTCAGCTAGGCATTATGGGGCATACCTTTAATCCCAGAACTTGAGAGGCAGAGGCAGAGGCAGGCTGCTTTTTGTGAGTTTGAAGCCAAGCTGATCTAGAAATTTAGTTCTAGGACAGCCAGGGCTGCAGAGAGAAACTCTTGGAGGATCATGTCCTCTATAAATAAGGATTGTCTGCTTCTTTTAATATTCTTTCTTTTCTTTCAGTGTTCTAGCTTAGACTTTCAGCATGTATCTAAGGAGAGTAGGCAACCTTCTTTCTTTTCTGATGTTAGAGGAAATGCAGCCAGTTCCTTTTAATTCACAATAATTTTGTCATATATTAACTATAGATTTGTCATATATGCCCTGTGTTGTACCCAGCTATGTTGCTTCTGAGCTTAGTTTCTTTTGGGCTCTCATCTTGAAGGAATGTTGCACTTGTCAAAACGTTGTTTACATCTATTGAGATGATCATATAATTCTCCCCTTGAGTCTTATTTATATGCTATATTTTATTATATGAGGTGGTTTGAATGATAAATGTCCCCCATAAGCTCAGGCATTTGATACTTGGTCCTCAGTTCTAGTTGGCAACATTGTTTAGAGAGTTTTAGGAGGTAGGGTCTTTCTAAAGCCATTATGTCACTGGGGACAGGCTTTAAAAGCATATAGTCACRTTCTACTTATWGTCAACTTTCTGCTTCAGGCTTGTGCTTGAAGATGTAAGCTCTGGGTTTCCTGCTTCTGCTGCCCCTTACCACTATGCTGGGCTCTATCTGGAACTGTAATTCAATGGTTATGGGGTTTTATAACAGCAACAGAAAAATAACTAGTATGTATAAATATATGTGTGAAACAATCCTTACATTACTGGACTGAAAACAGCTTGTTATTTATGGGTTTTTGAATTCAGTTTGCAAGTATTTTATTGAAAATATTCTGTGTGTATATGGGTTTGGTCCTGTTGGGATGGCAGCTTTATAGAATGAGTTTGCTGTTTCTTCCTTTCTATCTCATGGAATGGTCTGTGGATGCTACTGGTGGCTCCTCTGTAGAGGCCTGATTGAATTCAACMGTCAGGCACCCATTCTGGGCTTCTCCTTGTTGGGAGATTTTATTACCACTTCAGTTTTATTGCTCCTGTGGATCTGGTTAGTTGCTTTTATCTTCTTGATTTAATTTTAGTAAGCCATATATGCTTATAAATTTATCCTTTCTAGATTTTCTAGTTTTTTAAGAATGTTTTCAAAGCAATCCTCCATCACTGGCATATGCTCTAGAGATACCTATTAAGTTAATTTTGTCTGTAGTGTTGTCTCTATTTGTTTCTGTTGTTATTTTCTTTGGCAACATTTTATAGTTCATTGTTGTGTATGTTTGTTTGTTTGTTTGTTTGTTTTTCTTTTTTGATCCATTCCTGTGTACCCTACCACTTTAATTTCTGTTGGGAATGATGTCTGTATAAATACTTTATTTTGTAAATGGTTGTTGTTGTTGTGTAAGTTGTTGAATTTATCTGCATTTTAATCCAAGAGCATTACCTTGTTAATTCAGTAACTTTGTTCATCTTCCACCTCTGTGCCTCTGTAAATGCGCGTTTGAATTTCTTGTTTTGTGTTTCAGCCATCTTTGGTTTGAACGTGGCAGGTGTTACTGTCACTTTTCTTTCAGGCAGCTGAGTTGGTTTTCCTCTCATTTTCTCCATCTTCCTTTTTCCTTCTTCAAGTGAAACTCCTGGCTTTTGTCCATTTTTAGTTGTGGACAAAAGGAGATGTCAGAGAGCTAAGAATTTCATGTTGGTTATATGACCTAGAGATGGCAAGGCCCCTCTGGGGCTCCTCGCTATATTTCCTTCTCATTTGCAGTTCCCAGTTCTTCTTCCTTCTTGTTGTTAGCCTGCCCCCAACCCCATCTACATAGTAACTTTAGCTTTTAGCACATGCAAGAACCTGATGCTTTTTATTTGTTAACTCACATAACCTTTATTACAGTCCATCCAGGGTGGTGGGACAGTCTCATTTCATAGACAAGAAGGGAGGAAGCCTGGCCTCCCAGTATCTCAGCATCAGGGCTCTTCCTACCTTTGAGATTACTTCTTCTGGTAGGGGTCTGAGTAATCTGTACTTTTCTTTACTAGAAAACTCTAGTGAATCTACTGAGGTATCGTGAGATCAAAATAAAATTGAGTATGTGTTTTGGTGAAGAGTTTTAATTTTTCTGTGAGAGCTGTTCTCTGAGAACACTGTAGAAAGAAAAAGTAAAGGTATTTTATCATACATATGTTCTCCAGTCATCTAATGACATAATTGCCCTAGTCTGTCACTCATCTCAACGTTCTTTAGTGTGTGCTCATCACACTTGTAATTTAATTATGCTTCTGCTGTGAGAGCTAAATTAGTGTCAGCATAAAAGTTGTTGAAGATGATTTTTGTCATTATCTGATAGTAGCTTTTTGACTTTCGTCACTGCTTTATACCCTGTTCAAATGGACACGGCTTCTAGTTCCTTACCTGCTGAGGCCCTTCACTTTCTCACACCTTTCCTGTTTGCCTCTGTTACCACAGTATCAAGAAATGGAACTTCAGATACTCTTTTCAATGTTATATACTATTCTGAGTTTAGAGTTTTCCAGTTTTTGTTTTGTTCTTTCTGTGTTTATTGAATATTAAAGATATTCCTAGGAATAGGGTAATTCTACCAAATAAATGTCAATATGACTACAGTAGGCACCCCTTACCTGTAGGAGGCGCATCCCCAACAAATCCAGTGGATGTCTGAGAGATGTGATATTACCAATCTATATATGGTTTATTCTTACACATACACATGTGAAAAAATCCAACAGAATATTGGCAAAGTAAATGATAATCATAATTTTACCCATCAAAGATGTAACAATTTTAATACCTTAGGAATACTTGAAGTGCAGCACTGCAATACTATAGCAGTTACTCTCATAACTGACATGGTTACTGTAGAAACATGACTACATAGGTGCCTATACCAGGTACTATAGAAAGCATGTTACATAGGACGAAATGATGACTCACGCCCTTGGTAGACTGGATAGGACATCACAGGCTGTCATCACCTATGCACATAAACAACAGTTTGAAACATTACTAGAACACCGTTTGTACTGTTACCAGATCACAATGACTACAAGAAAGCAGGGATTTCTTCCTGTGTCTTCATGATAGGATTGCTTTCATACACTGGTTTAATCGTATTGATTTATTGGAGACAAACATAAAAATGAGGAGTTATATATTATCAGACAGTGGTAAGTGGCAGCACTGTTTCTGCCTGAATAGCAGGGTATCCCGGGACACAAAATCCCAGGAACCACACAGCTCCGAGGTGGGACAGCATCCCAAAGGAAGGGCATCCTGAGACACGGGAGCTCAGGACCCYTACAGCTCTAAGATGGAGTAGCGTCCCCAAGGAAAGGTATTCCTGAGACACAGGAACAACTCAGCTCAGGAACAACATAGCTCTGAGGATGCCTACTCAGCAAAGGTGTGTAGCTTCTAGGCCAGGGTGTCTCCAGCTGAACTGATGAGTGAGGAACTTAGGAGCCTCGGCCCTGTTCCTTCTTCACTTCTTCTCTTCTTTGCTTCTTTTCTTCTCAGCTTCTTAAAACAAGAAAGCCGTTACAGGCCATAAATCTCGTAAAGGAGATTTACTGAAGGGAAGAATCTAGGAGGAGGAGGAGGGATGAATTCAGGGATGGCTGCCCTCTGCTCCTGGTAGTGAGCAGCAGGGAATTGGATTAAAGGGCAGTGCTTATATAGGATTTCTGGGGGGCAGGGGCAGAGCTTTTCAGGGAAGAGATTTCCAGATTGGAGATTGGTGGGACTTCAAGTCCTGAGCTTGGGGACCTCAGGGATTGGTGGATATTCCTGTTCAGGGATTGGTGGGTCTCTTTTCATTCCCTTTCTCCTGCATCAAGCCCAAGGGTTAGGGTGG